>SKCR01010589.1:0-66790 GCA_019454045.1 Zanthoxylum bungeanum | reverse complement strand
CATTGTCCTTGTTTCCAAACAGGTCTTATCTCATTGTCTCTGTTTCCAAACAAGTCTTATCTCATTATCTCTGTTTCCAAACAGGTCTTATCTCCTTATCTCTGTTTCCAAACAGGTCTTTTCTCCTTATCTATATCTCCAAACAGGTCTTATCTCCTTGTTTCTGTCTCCAAACATGTGTATTTATGCTTCGATGATCAAATAACTGCTATCTTTATCAAGTCTTTTCTTCTTGGCTGTTACATAATACTTGTTTCCAAACTCAATTTGGTTTCGTCTAAACCACCTTGAGTTTGAGGGGGATGTTAGTTGTGTAGTTAGTAGTTGTGTAGTTGGTAGTTGTGTAGTGTGTATAGGGATGGCAAAATCCGGATCCGGGTCCGGATCCGCAAGGAATTTCTTCACCCCGGGTCCGGACCCGGGTCTATCCGGTCCGGATCCGGATACCCGATTCACTATTTTTTTTTTAATTTTTAATTGTATTATTTTATATTTATATTTGGATTTTGTCAATTTAATTAATTTTATTTCAATTCTTTTATATTTATATATATATGCATATTATTTTGTATTTTTCATTATATTTTAATTTTTCATTATATTTTATATTTTTTTTTTCCGGACTCAGGTCTATCCGGGCCGGATCCATGCAAACCCGAGTCCGGATCCGGATACACCTGGGTCCGAATTTTAAAGACCCGGGTCCGATTTTTTTAATCCCGGACCCGGATCGTCCGGGTCCACGCGGATCCGGGCCGGGTCCGGGTTTAGTTGCCATCTCTAAGTGTGTAGTTGGTAGTTGTGTTGTTGTGTATTTAATATGGTAGTTGTATAATGCCTATATAAAGGTCTCTCATTGTAGTTCTAAATTTAAGTAAATGTGGATACACATCTTCCTTACAAATTCTCACATTATTAATTTTTTTTTTGTTAATCCGTCACTGGGTTGTGTGCTAATCTTTCTTGTTTTATAATCTTTAGAATAAACGAGGAGGAAAAGTTAAGCTGCAATCGATATTGATGCCCCTCAGTGAATTTGATCATCCTGAGAAGGGAGATGCTTTGTATGGTAAGTTTCATGATTCAAAGTATGCTTTTCATAATGCTATTTTGACTTGAGATGAGTACTCCACTGATGAGATGACTAATTTTTAACGATTATTCCAAAATGCTATTGTGAATACTTGACTACTAAGGGTGCAATGGACTCAGCTGTATCTAAGCTCATTCATGTTTGATAAAATGGATTCAAGTTCAAATATTGGTGAAGTATTTAATGCTTTTGTTTTTGTCCAATGTTTTCATGTATATGGTATGAAAAAGCTGCTTATCGTGTGAGAATTGTGAATATTTATCCACCTGGTATTGCTGGTCCTTCAAGGATTCTGCTGTATTTGTTGCATGAGACTATGGTATATATGGAATAAGGAATGTTGTTTACGCACTTCTTTAAGGGGTGCAAGTCATTAGTCATTAAATATATTTGTTATATTTGTATAAATGTGTCTGCAGATTGGAGCAGGAATATAAATAACGTGTAAAATGTATAAAAGATAGGGTCTAAATATTTTATTGGTTTATGCACTTGTGGTAGGTTGATGAATAATTGAATGAGCATGAACTAGATGAATCACTCTAGATTTTAAAATTAATTCAATTGTATCAATGCCTTATCAAAGACCGGAATGAGTGGTTCCTTTTACTTGGTTGAAAATTAATTCAGTTGTGGGGTGTTTTTGACCAATTTGAACTGTCTTTATGATGCATCGGTTGCATGAGTAGTTATGACTATTTATTCGACACAAATTGTTTGTACTGCAATCATTCAGCCGTGGAGCTTGCATTGTCTCTGGAGAAGCTAACAAACGAGAAACTCCTCAACTTGCACAAGGTGAGGCCTATCTCTACTTAATATCGTACAACTTATGAGTATTAATTTCTTGAACGTGGTATGATGTAGATCGTGTCATAGCCTTGTTCATGCAAGCTATAATTTTAGAAATGTTAGTTTCTTTTTGGGTGTGTCGTGTGAGTTTTTCTTGCCTACTCACTGGAGCCATGCTTTATTTTGGATCAACAGGTAGCTGTCGGTAACAATGATGTGCAGTTGGCGGATTTCGTTGAAAGCGAGTATTTAACCGAGCAGGTAAAGAACAAGTTTTACATTTCTTTCCTTGTTATCAATTTGATTTTGTGCCATGGTAAGATTGCTTTATAACTTCAAAATGTCATTTCAATTGTTTCCCTTATGCAGGTAGAATCCATCAAAAAGATCTCAGAATATGTTGCTCAGCTTAGAAGAGTCGGCAAGGGGTTTGGTAAGAACCAAAATGAAATTCCCCTCAGTAATTAATATTACAATTTGATATGATCATCTATTATCTGTATTATCTTCTGTCTTCTCCTTCTAAACTGGCTGTTGTGGTTGGAATTTCAGGAGTCTGGCACTTCAACCAAATGCTACTCCACTAGGAAGAAGTTGTCGCGTGATTATGGACACATCTTGTTTCTCACCTGACTATCCTTGTGAAGGCTTGATCATATGTTGTCCTTAAGTCCTTAAGTCCTTTGGTTTGCTAGTTGATCACCTGACTATCCTTGTCGCGTGATGATGGACATATCTTGTTCCCATCTTACTTTCTCTTAATATGTGTCTGTCTTGCAAGTTAGTTGAATATTATAATGTAATTGATGAATGCTTTTATCTTCCCGGGTGGCACCATATCCATGGTTGCGAATGTTTTATTTATTGAATTCACCTAGTCCCCTTCATTAGAACCAGGATTAATCTCGGTCCCTGACTCTTGAGATGCATACCTTCTATATTGAAGGTTGAAAAAGGATTGACCCTGCCTGTAAAGATCGGTCATAACCAATAAAGAGGCATTGTTTGTGATATGGGTTCTCTAACAAATATGGTCAATATGTTTTCGCAATAATGTTGTCTCTTTCAATACTTTTGTGATACAATGATATTGGGGGTCCTTCAGATGTGCACAGCTGGCCCTAGCCTGTAAAAACTTGCATTTTATTGCAGCTGAATATAGATACTTCTAGACTTGGAAGAAAAATATAGGCCACACAGATTATGATATTTTGCTCCATATGGATGCCATCTAGGTTTGGCTGCCGTTTGGTTTTGGATTGGAATTGGAATCACCGGGAACTTCCGGTTCAAGAATTGGAAAATGTCGGTTCGGTTTCGGTTCTTAGATGGGAACCGAACCGAAACTGTAAAAAATAATAATAATAAAAATAAAGGTGACCGGCTACTTTTGATCCGTTTTTGTCTCCAACGGTCAAAATCCTTTTGAATCAAAAGTTTTTTTTAAAAAAAATTAATATTTATATTTTTCCTATAAATACCTATGTTCTCTTAATTATTTTCTCAACAATAATTTTCATAAATCTCAATTTTATTCTC
The DNA here is from genome assembly GCA_019454045.1 of Zanthoxylum bungeanum. Taxonomy (NCBI): domain Eukaryota; kingdom Viridiplantae; phylum Streptophyta; class Magnoliopsida; order Sapindales; family Rutaceae; genus Zanthoxylum; species Zanthoxylum bungeanum. Next base: position 63,366 of record SKCR01010589.1, on the reverse strand, counting down.
TCAATTTCTATTTATAATTTCATTCTCTCAATTTCTTCTCATTTCTCATTGCTCTCTATTATTATTTTAATTCTCAAATATTATCTAAATTTATCATTATTAGTTTATTTATTAAGGTACATGAGTAATGAGTTATTCAAACTCAACAAAAAGATAACAAAACTACATGAACTTTGATTCATCCAGATCTCATAGGATATGTAGGCATATTATTTTTTTTAAAGAATTAAGTCCAAACCCTTTAATTTATTTTTTTCAAATTAAAACTAATTTAAAATCAATTAACCATTTTAATTTAATTTTTTTCCAAATTAAAAACCTTATATATATATTTTTTTTACAGATTTACGATTCCGAACAAAATTTTTGTAATTCCGAATTAAAATCAAAACCGCCGATTCCAGTTCCGAAATCAGAATTGAAATAACACTTTTACAGTTCGATTCCAATTTTTTTTCGAAGAACCGGAATCGACGGTTCTGAAACTGCTCAGGCCTACCATAGCTTATTGCCTATGATGCAAAGCTCAATGCTTGAGCTTTATAATTCACACCTGATCACCAAATCTCATCTGGAGCATCAACGTGCTGATGCGGCAAAACGACATGACATTATAGCTAGGTTCATTGATCTCATTGCACTTGTGTAGTTGTGTGTGACTTTAGAGAGAAGCTAGCGAGCCATTTCAAAAGACACTATTAAAGTAAATTCACTTTTCAAATATTTATTTGTTTATCCATCTGATAAATTGAGAAATGGAAAAATAAACTTAATTCCAAAAGTCTCCTCAAATAAAAATACAGTTATATTATTTTAATCAAAATTTTCTCTCCACCAAATTTAATTACCCTTCATTTCATCCAATTTTTTTTACCTTAATTACTCTCAAATTTATCTTTTGAAGTATTTTCGGTTTTTTTTCCCACTTGTTCAAAATTAATTAAATTTTATTCTATTTTCGATTGATTTCCTTAATGACTAGTAATTTTATTTAATAAATTGAGATGAATTGGGATTTTTGGTAGAAAATTTTGGATAATCGATTTGATTCATTTAGATAAAATCTACTAAAGAATGAATAAAATTGAAATGATAAATGTTAGTAAAATTTATAGTGAAATTTATATGTCTATAGGTAAGAAAAAGAATTATTGAGAATTATGATTATTGTTTATATTATTTTAATAAATAATTATTATTAATAACTTCAACATATTCGAAGAAAAATAAGTTAAAAAAGCTCATTTGATGTCTTTATCATTTAAATAATAAAATAACATTTTAAAAAGTCTTTTGCAAATGTTCAAGGATTAAAAAAGTGAAACTAAGAAATCCTGCCACGTTGCACTCTATGATTTGCCTGTTTGCGCGGTTGGCCTCACCCAGGAGAAAATCTTCTATGCAACAGTGGTACCACGTCATCCATGCAACAAGCCAATCATCAACTGACACGCGTGCTAAAAAATTAAAAAACAACTAAAAATAGATAAAAAAAAACTCTACATATCATTTTTTTATTTACTTATGGCACCACATCACTCATATCACTGTTACACTAAAAAATCTCTCCTCACCCGGCCTCGGCCTAGGCTCAAGTACAGATATATTTGATGACCCTGACAGATATGCAAAGAAAATTAAAAGCGAACTAAAAAGACTGCCACGAGGCACTCTATGATTCGATTGCTTATATAATCGGCCGAAATATAATACGTGGCGCGCTGTAACCGTAGCCCACCATTGAGAAGAGGGATGGTAGTTTACAACAATTTTATTTTAGGTAAACGTTATGAATTCAGGGTTAAATTATCCGACTAAAACGTAAAATAAAACAGATAAATTTTTTATTAACCCAAATTATTATATGAATTATAATGTTGAATTAGAATCCAGGATTTAGACCTACAATACCAAATAGATGTTAATCCTCCGACATCAAATCACGCACTCACGCCCTCATATCGTAGTTCGCGACACACCGAATTACTTTAATTCATTCGACAGCCTACGCAGAAAAAATCTTTAATCACAAAGCAGAATAACAGAGAAACTGAAAATGAAGGGGGCCATGACTTCTTCTACATCGATCATGTTCTTACCTTTCTTAACGCAATTAAACGACGCCGTTCACGGTTTCGACGTTCGACAACACCTTTCAACTGTCACAAGGTATTTACCGTTTTGCCGCCAAAATTAAATTTTTATAATTTGTTTTAAGTTTATTTTTTTTATTGTTGTATTTTTATAATCGCATGTTTGCTTGTTTGTTAATTTATAAGCAGATACGACGTCGTGAAAGATGTTGTTGATAAAAGCTTTGTAGCTTCTGTAATTCCCGACGGATGTACACCAATTCACTTAAATCTTGTGGTAAATTTTCTTTATGAAATTTATATTGCTGTTACATATATAAATATTAGAGGAATTATTATAGGTAATCATTTTGAGCTTTTTTAGCCATCCAAATACATAAGCATTACATTTTTGTTTGATATTAAGTTATTAACAATGGCTGAATGAGTTAGTGGTGAGAACAAAATCAGTCTCATGTTATGAAAAACCCAAGGGATGAAATTGGAAGTAATTGTCTTTTGGGTTGCCAGGAGAGGCACGGGACTCGTGCGCCTACGAAGAAACGGATGATGGAGTTGGAGAGATTGGCTGATCATTTGGAAGTACTTATAAGGGAAGCCAAAGAAAAGGGTTTGTCTCTACATAAAGTTCCTGGCTGGTTACAGGGATGGATGTCTCCTTGGACAGGGAGATTGAAGGGTGGTGAATTGATTAACAAAGGCGAAAGAGAGTTGTATGATCTTGGAATCAGGATTAGAGAAAAATTTCCGGATTTGTTTAGCGAGGAATATCAACCAGATGTCTATCCCATAAGGGCTACTCAGGTTAGCTATCTTTTCTGTAATCATGTAATTATGCCTTATTCTGAGATGCTTCCTAAGTTTAAGCCATTGATTTCATGGAATCCAATGGTGGATGAATTGCTCATTGTTAAATGCTACTTTGACTTTCATTTTCTACCAATAGATTGGATGAATATATGGATGATCCTATAATACCTTTTACAGTATCACTTTTACATTTGTTTCTTCTCTGATGAACTAGGTTCCCCGGGCTTCTGCCAGTGCAGTAGCGTTTGGCATGGGGCTATATTTAGTGAGAGAGGGATTCTAGGACCTGCATGTCATCGAGCATTTGCTGTTACAAGTGAAAGCCGTGCAAGTGATATAAAGCTGAGGTTTCATGATTGTTGTGACAGCTACAAGGTATTAAACTATTAATGCGATTTGATGTTGGTTTTAAACAACATGTTAGTAACTTTTGGATTTTAGCTTTTAACTTTTAAGCAGGATATTAGTATTTAATCTGGTTAAATTTTATGTTATTAGAGAATTACTTATTAATCAAGTTGGCCGTACATTAATCATATTATGTAAAATTCGCTACAAATATAAAGTAGTATTCGTCTCAACCAATGCTCATTTTCATCTCATGTCTGCAAATAAAATTGGCCCTTTCAGTTCTCTTTGATGGATGTAAAGAATTATACTGAATGATCTTCCCTTGTCACATCTCAAAATTTAACAATTGGCAAAATAATAAATTTCAAGTTAACAAAACAGCTCTTGATTTTGATATTCCGAAAATGTATGTGGTTAAATGGGTCTTTGGTCATAGAAGCTTGTGATGCTGTGGCCTTTTTTAACCCTTTAATTACTTGAAAGATATTATGATGCAGGATTTTCGGATAAGTCAGGAACCTGCAGTTGAAAGGCTCAAGGAACCGACTCTTGATAAAATTACCTCTTCATTGGTGAGGCGATATGAACTGAATTTCACAAGACAAGATATTTCTTCTCATGATTCCAAAATTTATATGCAATTGAGTCATACTGATGCTGTGATATCCCCTTTGCTTTCAATTTGACAGGAAGCATCCTTGTTGGATATAACTGATCAATTTGCAGGAAGCGTCCTTGTTGGATATAACTGATCAAGGTTGTGGCCTTTTCAGTCCTTCTGAGGTATGTCCTTCTGTAGTGATAAATCACTATCTTGTGTTTAAGCTTTAAAGTTATCGAGATTTGAGTTGACTCTTATTCTTACTGATTGTCATGCTTGTGAATACCATAACATATGGTGCTTTGAATTTTGATTTGATCACATTTTAGTCTTTTATTTTGTCAGAATTTTGTCTCTCGGCTATAAAATTTTGTTGATTCTCATCTTTCCTTCCAAGGAAGTAATTAATACAGTAAATGGTTTATTAGTTTAAGAAAATAATTTTTGTTGTTATATGATTGAATATTTTCGTAAACAAACCTCTGAATCAATACTAGTCTGTCAATACAAAAACTATTTTCTCTGCCCTGCATGATGTTATTAACTTGAAAATTGTGTTTACATGTTGTAGGTTGCTTTGCTGGAGTGGACAGATGACTTAGAGGTGTTTATATTGAAGGGTTATGGTAAATCATTGAATTATCGAATGGGAATTCCACTGCTCGAGGACATTGTTCAATCAATGGAGCAAGCTATTAAGGCTAAAGAAGGTAACATAAAATCTTTGTTTTTCGTTCTTGCTTGCCAACATGCATGTTCCCTCCCTTTTTTTTCAATTTAAGGGGGAGATTTGGACTTTCATGTGGGTTATGGCAATTGTGGATCTTAGGGAATGATGCTGTTGGAACAGTCATTTACATGGAACAGATAAAAAAAAAAATTAGTGTGCTAGAGGTGCAATTGGTGCCAATTAATGTCCCCAGCAACTATAAACTGTTTAGGGCTGTTACCCTAGATTTTGCGAAACGACCGGCTAATAATTCTTTGGTTCTTTTCAATATTATGCTATTGTTTTCTTTGACATTACTATTGGTGCCTTTTCCAGATGTATATTTAATGTGATTTTCTGGTATTTACGAGGCCGCACTTTTGGCCTAAAAAACTTTATAGGCATTGTTTTTGAGATACCTTGTGAAAATTCGATTTTAACAAAAGTTCTGACCCTATGCGGAATTATAAACAATAAGCAGGACAAGTCCTGTTACTGCTACTATGAAATTGCAACAGGCAAATTAACAGGCAACCACAATAACAAATAAATAAAATATGCTGCAAATATAAAAACAATAACGATAAATAAAGCAGCAAATAAAATCAATCACACAAAATTCAACACAATAATTTTGGTGACGAAGTGGAAAACTCTTCCGAGTAAAAAACCACTCCGGGTATAGGCTACCACCCGAATCCACTATATCGAGAAAAACTTACAGCGATGGTCAAGACCTATGGTGGCAACTCCACCGACTCAAGTACCTCTATACTGCAAGAACTCAAGGAACTCCTCAAGCCCGCGACCCACGGTTTTCTTCAGAACCTCTGAAGTCTCTGAGTAGATTGTATCACCTCTGAACGCCGGAACTCCGACTACCAAAACTCCTCCTATAGAACTCTAAAGGATTAGGGATTTTGGGTTAAGTTGTGTTGAAGGTTTATCAAAGAATGGATTTCACCATTAACAAAGAAGACATAAGATTCAAAGAGTCTTCAAGGTGAAATCAAAGAGAGTTGAAAGCTTTGAGAGTATTTGGCTCAAGGGAAATATGCTTCAACTGATGAGAATGGCGGCTAAGGGTTATATTTATAGGTAGGGTGAAAACCTAGGGTTTTGCAGGCCAAAAACGCGTCCAGATCGCAGTCGCGTTCGAACGCTTACTAGAACGCTACACGGACGCGCCCTTTCTGTGAAGACTCGTTCGAACGTCAATCGAACGCACAACGAACGTGAACTCTCGGGAATGATCTCGTTCGAACCCAACAAGAACGAGACTCGAACATTTGCTCTCTGGAATTCCCGTTCGAACCCAATAAAGAACGTGCCACTAACTCCACACGTTCGAACCCAATTACGAACGCAGCACCTACGCCACTCGTTCGAACACTTCAACGAACGCACCACGAACGCATGTCTGATGCACAGCAGCCAAAACCCAGTCCAATTGCACAAAGATCTTCACGACATATTACAACTCAATTGAACTTATTTTGTCACGGACACATGCCAATAAAAATGGAACTCACACCTTGGCAAGGGGCAACTGCTTTTTCTGTTCATGCATTTATGACCTTGTCCAAAATAGTTGGTTCAGCTTGTGAAAGGGTTTTGCTCATGCAGCACTTCTGTCTGCAGCTGCTAATGTCTCCTATAAATCTTGTAGAGAAACTTACTCCTGGGAATTACGAAAAGGCGAGACTTCGGTTTGCACATGCAGAAACTGTGATTCCTTTTACTTGTTTGCTTGGACTTTTCCTCGAACGATCTGGTGAGGGCCCTTGCCATTACATCATTGAATTCTTTTTTAAAATTTGGAAGAATGTAGCTATTTACAAGTTCATTTTCATAATGAACATTGGAATATTTCAGAATTCCAACAAATTCAAAGGGAAGAACCCTTGCAACTTCCGCCAAAGCCTCCCCAGAGTAGAAATTTTAGAGGCAGCACTTTGGCCCCCTTTACTGGGAATAACATTCTGGCTCTGTACAGCTGTCCTGCTAACTCTTCAGACAAGTACTTTGTAAGAGTACTGCACAATGAGCATTCCACACCAATGCCAGTAAGCTCTAGGTTCTTTCCTTCAATTCCTTGAAATGATTTGTGTGGTTTGCAGTGTGTGGTCTTTAAAGCTCCAGTTGACTGCATGCTTATTTCAATTTTCATTATAGCTTTGTTTCTGTTATAAAAGATACAAAATTTTACTTCTATTATGTGTTGGAGTGGCCAGTTTAAATATGAATTACAAACTATAAGTATATACAAGTATAATGTTTTCTCCCTCATCTTTTCTTATGTGTATTTTAAATGGTTGTTACTGCTGAGCTGCTGCAAGATTTTTTATATTGTCTCTGCCTTCTAATTTTGCGCTATAGTAACTCCTTACCGTTAATGTTTCTTGTGTTTATGAATAGGGTTGTAATGGTACTGATTTCTGTCCATTCGATGTCTTCAAGGTACTAAAATCTTCCACTCTCGTATACCTTTAGATATTATTGCTTCTTCTCGCATGTTCATAAAGTAACCTTTATGTTTGTCTTTCTACAGGAAAGAATTGTTGCTCTGTGCAATGTAAAGACGGAACAACCAGCACAGAAAACTAAAACCAGTAAGTTGTTGCAACTGCTCTGTTTACTGTTCCCACTGTGGAATGATGATACACACTCTTGCAAAGTTGAATTGTAGTTTATTTTAAACCAAAAAAAAAAAAAGGAATTTCTTACACACATTTTGATTTTCAGCCACGGTCAGCTCCTCATAGCAGAGTTTCATTTTGGAATGACTCTACTCCAAATCTATGAACAATATAACAAATCACATTATGAGTTTGCCTGTTCAGTTCCATATTCTGACTCAGTTTTATCCAGGATCCTTCTTGCCAGAATTAACCATTATCGCTGTTCTTTGTAAAATTGACTGGCTACTCGTAAGTTTCTAAGAACATTTCAGTCTCTTTAGCAAGTCGATCTTATGGCATCGTGCTAATTTGGCTTATTTCTAAATGGTTACTATTTCGTTTAGAGATTCACATTGATACGTGTCTTTTCTGATATGTCTTCATATGTACATGTAGAATTGATAGAGAGAAGCCAATAATATAGCAAATTCAAGGCTTCATAAATTGGTATGGCGGAGGAATCATCTTTCTCCCTTGGCAGCCTAAAAATGAAATAAATAAATATTCCATCATATAGTTCATGAGCTTTTTTCATGGCATTTTTAAAAAACTTGATCATGTTCACAAGGTAAAGTTTATCGACTTACCTTCAAAGCCTCTCAGTTCAAGCTCACGCCATTCTTGAACCATGGCGCAGCAGCAACACATGAGATGAGTTAAGAAGTCATCACATGAACCACCCTGCAAAACAGAGCAGGTGGGTGGTTTTATCATTTTTAGTGGGGGTGTTTCAAAATAGGGTCAATCTGATCCGATTTGGTCGGGTTTAACATATAAAATTTATCGAGTTAGTTATCAGTATCTGATATCGACTTTGACCCAACCTTAAATAGACATGTTAGGGGTGAATTGAAGAGCTGAATCTCATAAAATGGTCCGAAATTTTTTTATTTTATTTTAAATAAATAAAGTTTATTTCACATGACCATTTGTTCACTAGTAGTTTTTAATTATAATCGATGTGAGAAAAAAAGATACCTGAATGTCAAAAGTTTCTCTCAATTTCCCTCTTATGAAACAGCTGTAACAGCAGCATCCACAGAAGATAGAATATGCCATGAGATTATTGATTGCTTGTTCACGAGCTGTAGCACCAATGGAATAAGCAAAAGCTTCATCAAAATCTTCATTTATTTTACCCTAACAAATGATGATACTCTATTCTATGAGCTTACATATTTTTTCTTTGGTCACTGTATTAGCTATACTTGAAAATGTTCCACAGGGATAGATGCAAGTCTTCAAGCCTGCAGTTGTAAAAAATTAAAAAAATAATAATAAAAAACAAACCTGAAAGCTCATAAGATTCTAGGCTAGCTACCAGCAATTTAATAGAACTCACTCAAACAAGGTTCTGTGAAACAACCAAAAAGATCAGCTTGCCACTCTGATTGAACTCCATCTCCAGTTCTGAATCCCAGGTTCCCACTGTCAGAGTTCACAGCTCCGGTCCCATAACTGTGCCATAATCGTTTCATTTAGTATATAAACAGATCTCTAGTGTAGATGTCCGCACGTTTTTAGCATGCAATAATCGCGTTTTAAAGTACTAAAGTTTCAACACACACCCTGATATAACATTAGTGGGTTCATTAACAAGTTTCTTCATCTTCTTCCCTGGAAGCTCATTAACAACATTCTCTGTAACATCAATTAGATGTTCAATCAATTGGCACTGCTTGGTATCGTTGTTTGTTCTTGATCTCTGCAACTCGATATGTAGCTTCTCTTTTTCTTCCTGGAGAGCTTCCTGGAATCCCAATTCAGGATATTTTCTTGACAGTGAATTCTCCAATATGCTTGCATCTTTCGTTGAACGGTCAGGTTTTAATATTACATTTTGTGCTTCAGCATCCTCTTCATCGAGTGTGTACTCTCTTTGATCTGCTTCAATGGCTTGCAAGCCTTCCTTCAAATGCTGAGCTCATTCACCATTTCAACGAAAATGAGTTTGTGAAAGTAAAATTCGGCAGGAAAATTTAAAAAAAAAAATGAATTTTCCTTTTTGTTGCCAGTGGGTCTATTAGCTGTGTGTTAAAAGGGTTCAGTCCATGTCAAGGTCCCCATTGCCAGAGCCACCCAGGAGGTCTCTTGGGTAGGGTTAGGACCATACTAATAACAAAACTATGAGGGGTCATGGCTTCAAAGTTGGGTCGGCCGTCAAAACGGATAATATCTTTGTTGCTTATTTTGATATCAAAAAGAAGATATTTATATGGACTTGGGCCATATCAAGAATAACATCGTGAGGCACCAATACTTCGATATCTGACTAGTTGGGTTTAGCTGTTACACTCTTAGTTACATAAACAAAAAAGTGTTTTGTGGAAACAAAAAGAGATTCTACTGAGTGAATACTGACCTGCATACGAAACTCGTGAACCAGAGAAATCAAGGGCACGAGCCTAAGGTAACGATCAATCTCAGCCTGGACTTGGCGGAACTGATACACTACGCTCCACCCCATAGCAAGCATGTACATATAGCTATTGTCTCTACAGCTCTCGACCAAGTCGAGAGCTTTCTTCAAAGCCTCCTCCAAGCAATCCAACGGCTCCTTTATCGCTGGCAAATTCACCAGGTCCGTTGATTTCAACTTCTCCAACAAGTTCCCTATTATCTGCACGTGCTCAGCCAGCTGCTCGCAGTTCCTTCGGTGGGCTGCCGCCTTTCGAGCCGATGATATGATCGTGTTCACAAGGCAGACAGCATCTACTCCTGTTGTTGGCTGCAGTGCCAAGCTTGCCATAGTGTTGCCGTACGTGTAGCAAGTTTAGAGAGAGATGTTTTTTTGGTGTTGAGTTTTCTTTTTGGGGTTATATTTCTTTGCTTTCTTTGTTTTGTTATTTTGTGTTTCTGCTTTTGAAATGTTCATTTTTAGTGGTTTACGCAATGATCCACTGAAGTGTGTAAAACGATATAAATGAAATTCTATTTACACAGAAATTACATTTATATAAAATTGGGATGTAAAGTTTGTATCATCGCAAATATAGCATATGGTGCGATTTTATTATTATTAATTATGGTACGCGTATGAAATGGTTGTTTACCTTACCATTTCCCCATCATACAATAACCTTTTTTTTTTTTAAATTGTTGAAAACCCGACGGTCAAATTATTCCTTATGAATTTAAGTTAAGCAAGTAAAATATCGTATGTCTCAAGCTCTTATAAGAAACATACTCTCTGAATTCGAACTCAATACCTCAATGTGAGATCCTGAGCCATACACCACCAAGCCACACTCCCTGAGGACATCATACAATAACTTGTACCAACAAAAACACATTTTATCTATTGGGTTGAAATATTGAATTTATATCTCAATTTTATAATTATATTATATTTTTCTAGATATTCTAACTCAAGTGATGTGTTATTCTTCTATCAATAATGAGTGTTTATGCAGTGGAATTCTACAAACAATTAAATTAAAAGAAGAATATATAAGTTGGTAAAAAAACGTCATGTCATTGCTTGAATATCCAAATATCGATCCCTTATTCTAGGGGTTTTCGCACTATTTATAATATTTTGTTACAAGGAAAATAAATTGACAGCGGTTATATTCCATTTACGTTTCCCATTAACTGGCTTACTCTCTAGAATTTCGAAATTTCCTTATTCTGGGAGATTATCCAAGTTAAAGAAACGGAAAGTAATTAATTGGTTGTCTGATTCCTTATTTAGAAGATTTGTGTCATCAAAGAGCTGATATTTCGGGATTATTCCTTGCGTGACGTGTGCTTGCTTTCGTGAGAGTCAAGTCTGGTATGGACTTTCTACTGGCGAGCCTTGAATTCAGATTATGATGGAGATCTGACTTCAGACCGTAGTGATGAATTTTGTTAACAGACTTTGATGACAAGAGGCCCTGAAACCTGATCTTGATGAGAGATCCTAAATCTCTCTGCGTCTCGCCACGTGTCAATTTTCTAAGTGCTTGATTTTCTGCAAACAATGAGATATTTAAATAAAATTTCTCATGTAATAGATGAATATATTAGATGAAATCTCTTGGTATATTGATTTCGTAAATGTTGGTTGCTCTTTTATTTATGTGTTTATAATATAATGAAGTGATATTTAACAAGCTACATGATTAACATGATTGAAATAATGGGTTAGTAAAAGCTAACTCTACTTTGAATGGATTTGAAATAATATTGAACTTTTAGTAGAAGTTTCAAGATTGATTATGATTGAATGTTAGGACTTCTCCTGTGCGAAAATAAAAGGGATCCATTTTTCTTCTTTAGAAAACAAAGCTAATTGTGGGGTTAGTCTAAAAGTGGGATTGATGACTTTGAAGGATTTTTCAATGGTTTTTATTAATATTTTCCAAATTTTAGAAAAAAACAGTTTTTTAAATTTTGAATTGATATTCTTATTATGTTTTACTAAGTCCGAATTTAGATAAACAAACTTAAAATTATAAAAGACTTTTTAAAGTCTGATCCATTAGCTCATCCTAATCTTGCTGTCGATGTTTAAATTCTTATTTTATATAGGGAAATTATCAGTTATCCACCCGAAAATTATCTGATGTTCGAAAAAAATATAATTTTGAGAAAATGACATTTATACACCAAATTTTTTCAAAAAGAAACATTTACTACTCAAAAACTGTGTGTGTTTTCGAACATCCGCTAAATTTCGAGTTGATGGATGATAAAACTTCTTGAATTTTTTGGTAGTAATTGACCATTTTTAATAACTTTTGGTGCAGAGATAACATTTTCTCAAAATTATGTATTTTTTCAAACATCTGATAATTTTCGGGTTGACATATTGTAATTTTCCTTTTATATATATTAATATCAGTTGTTAAGGAAAAAACTTATATATAACGATCTTTATAGGACCGTCCATTCAGTGAATGCGACGTGTCCCAATTATTTTGAAAATAATTTAAATAATAAGACACAGGCGATCGTATAGGACTTACTCGATATAAGTTTTTGTCGTCGTTTTGATAATTGACTTGGCTTTTGTTTTTGTTTCCAACAATCTGAATTTTTTTTTTTTTTTTTTTTTGAAACGATGGAAACCCCGCCACCAAACCACCCATTCTGGGTCGCGGCGCAGGTAAAACCACCAGCTATCCCAGGCTCTTACAAGAAGTGCACCTCCTGGATTCGAACCCAGAACCTCAAGGTGAGATCCTGGACCCTACACCACCAAGCCACACCCATTGGGAACAACAATCTGAATTACCTATAAAGCCCTCATCAAATCCACAATATAACATTTTTCTCCATAAAAAAAAAAAACACCCAAAACGGCGCAGTAGTACAGTACCACTCCAATCTGCGATTCTGCGTACTCTCATTGGTTCTCTACCGGGCTGTCTTAAAAACCTAATATTTTCCCACTCATTTTCCCGAGAAAAAACAAAAACTAAAAAACTTTCCCAGCAACCAAACATGGCAAACAACTCACCGAACTTAGAGTGCCGGATGTACGAGGCAAAGTACCCGGAAGTCGACATGGCCGTGATGATTCAGGTGAAAAACATCGCTGACATGGGCGCCTACGTGTCGCTGCTCGAGTACAACAACATCGAAGGGATGATCCTTTTCTCGGAGCTCTCACGGCGTCGTATTCGTAGCGTCAGTAGCCTCATCAAAGTCGGCCGCATCGAGCCCGTCATGGTCCTTCGTGTTGACAAGGAAAAAGGTTACATTGATTTGAGTAAGAGGAGAGTTAGTGAAGAGGATATTCAAACTTGTGAAGAGAGGTACAACAAGAGCAAACTCGTTCACTCTATTATGCGACACGTGGCTGAGACTCTGGGCATCGATTTAGAGGTAGTGATTTAGATTTATTTTTTTGGGTTAATTGGAGCAATTTTAGGGTTTTCTTTTTTATATTTATAGTGTTTGATAACTTGATGAATATGAATATGGAGTTATTTATGTGTATTGGCAAATTGAGTGTGGGTTTATGCATTGCCTTTTGGATTTGAATGAATTTGGGATAATGTTTCGGTAGTTCTTTTGTTCTTGTTTAGTCAATGGGAGTGTTATCAAGGGAAATTGGATAAATTATGAATAGTTTGGTTTATGTAACTGATGTAGTGTCAGTTGAGAATGGCCTTGCAAGGCATATGGCTGTTGATTAGACTTACATTTCTATGCAGTTTCAGAGAATTGTGGAAATAAACTCTTTGGGCTTTTGCGTGTGTGTGAGCTTGCTTTTGAAAATATGAAATAGTTAACTTATGGAAGTCATTTATTCGTATTAGTGCATTTTGGGTTTCAGATGCCATGGAATTGTATTTTGGAGGATGCTTGAATCAATTTCAGTCACTGGTATGGTGTATATAGGGAAATTACGATTATTATGCTTTAATTTTGTTTTTCAATAGAGATTGGGTTTGGCAGAGTAAGTCTTATGTCCTCTTGGATACCAGCCTTTAAGCATTTAAGAGTGAGAGATTTTAGTTTCTGATCTTTGGCATTGTTTTCTTGTTATTGGGAATTTTGTGAACTTGTAGTTGGCGGCTCTTTTATTGATCTAAATTTATGACTTAAAATTACAATTTGTTGAAGCTTCAAGAGAGAGAATTTAGGCAAAGCTAATCCAGGCGACTGATCTAGTTGTGATCATTGTTGTCAAGAGCGCCTAGGCGCACCTTAGGTTCAGGCTCAGGCTCAGGCTTACGCTCATATCAATGCGCCTCATGAAAGACAAGACCAGGCAACCTTCATTAGGCGTGTGCCTAGGAAAAAAGGCACGCCCCTAGGCAAAATGGCGCTCCCCTTTGAGATGCGCCTAGGTGCACTTAGGCCCTCCTCATAAAACTGTGTGAGAAAACCCTACTTGAATACACCACCCAACCCGAAATCAATTTGTATAACATTTCTTTAATAAATTAAGATAGATTTTGGAGTGAGTTTCAAATTTCGACAAACACATTAATTTTTATTATCAATATTGTTTTTTAATGTATTTTCAATGATTTCTCTTTGTTTTAGTTAACTATATACTTATATTTTTTTTTTTTGTAATTTGTGCGCGCCTAGGCCTCGGGACTCTTTGCGCCTTAGTGCGCCTTGCGCCTTTAACAACACTGGTTGTGGTTGTGTGGTTTGTTGCTTTTGAACTTTTACATATTATTATGCTTATTCTCATTGGATTGTCAAAGCCTTGATCCAAACAAGTGACTGTCTGGAGCTGGGTGCCTGTATCCTGTCTAGCTTATTGTATACGTTGATTGACCATTTATTGCAGGAACTGTATGTCAATATTGGCTGGCCTTTGTACCGGAAATATGGTCATGCTTTTGAGGTAAAAGAGTTAACAACTTTTTTGATTGTCTTTTCAAAGTTTGTAATTGGAGATCTGAAGTTCTATTTTGTTTTTGCAGTTGATCATAATTTATATTCTATTTATACTTGCAGGCATTCAAAATTATTGTTACCGATCCTGATTCCGTTTTGAATTCCCTCACCTGTGAAGTTAAAGAAGTTGACCCTGATGGACTGGAGGTAAACTTTGTTCGATAGGCTCTCATGCTTTGTGCTTTTCATTGATGGCTCAGGTCCTCCCCGTCTCATTCTAGGTAACTAAGGTGGTTCCTGCTGTGACGGAGGAAGTGAAAGATGCTTTGATAAAGAATATTAAGAGAAGAATGACTCCACAGCCATTGAAGATTCGAGCTGACATTGAAATGAAATGCTTCCAGTTTGATGGCGTACTTCATATTAAGGTCGTTTTTACATCTTTCTAAACCCTCATGCATATTGGATCTTCCCTAGGGCCCACGGTGTGGAAAGCCACATGCGTTGGGCCATCCTTACATCTTTCTGAATGTGGCCTATACTACTTTGTTCGATTGATATTTATTATGAGGGTTTGGCTGTGAAGGCACTCTCTAGTTTCCAATTGTTGTTATGTTGGCATTGCAGGATGCTATGTGGAAAGCTGAGGCTGCTGGCAACAATGACTGTCCTGTGAAAATCAAATTGGTTGCTCCCCCCTTGTACGTGCTTACCACTCAGACCCTTGACAAGGTTAGCACTACTAATTTTGTCCTGGAAGGTTTGCTATTATGAAAGCTAATTTGTAGCTGAGGGTTGCCTTGTATCTGTGCCAAAGTTCTACCCTAAAAACCAATATCATGTAGAAGTTAAAACACTTTAGATGGTGTACCATAAGGTTGTTTCTATACTTTTAAAATGCAATTTTGATGTGTAACCAGTGTGCATGGATAATTCCTGCACTACGTTATCCGTGGATAATTGAAGAGCTGTATCATATGGTTCTAAGTGACCACAATAAGTGCAGTTTCACGGCATTGTCTAGTTAGTGAAATTGTTGAATTATATTTGGTTGGCAGGAGCAAGGGATCTCAGTTCTCAATAAAGCAATTGCAGCTTGCACTGAAGAAATAGAGAGGCACAAGGGAAAACTTATTGTGAAGGAAGAGCCCAGAGCTGTGAGTGCCACTTCCCTTTTATATCAATTTTTATTTTGTTACTCTGGTTAACCTTTGATAGATTCTCAATTGGACTCCTTTGATTAAAAATCATTAGTTTGACTTTGGGTCAATGTGTTACTTTATATGGGTGGTCATTGCTGTTATTTGGGATTCTGATTTCTGGTGTGGTGCATTGATTCAGGTGAGTGAACGAGATGACAAATTGCTCGCGGAGCACATGGCTAAGCTAAATCAAGATAATGAGGAAGTAAGTGGTGATGAAGATAGTGAAGAAGAGGAAGACACGGGAATGGGAGAAGTTGATATGGAAAATTCAGGTTCTGGGTTAATGGAGTGAAAAGTGCAGAACGTAGCTTGATTTTTTTGTTTCTCAATTCTTAATTTTTTTTAAGACGAGTTTTTTTATTGTAGTATGAAATCAATTTCAAACCATTTTATGGTTGAGCTGTTTTGGCTGTTTACTAATTCATGAGGCAGATTTTGAGAGCGAGAAAAATACAAGACCGACTTATTGTTCCAACAATGAGTTGACAGTTATGGGGAAAACTCGTTATTTCTTTCTCGTCTCTCTCTTTGATTGTCGATGTGCTTGCAATGAACTGAGTACGTGTTTTGTGGTGCGAGTTTATCAGTAAATGTTGGTACTGTCCTTGGGGAGGGCTGACTGCTGAGGGCACAAGCATCCTGATTATTTTCTGCGGATTTGCTTATGAAATTTATATAGTATATTATGCATTCAATTTTTAAGGACACGTGTCATTCACTAATTGGTCTAGAACAGCGAAATTATGTTTTGCGGCCAGGCAAAACAGCACCACTCAAATACTAAACCTCATTCTGCTTCAATTAATTATTAATGTTAATTAATTGCGTCACTGTCTCTCTCTTTCAATAATGCATCATCATCTGAATCTCACTCGATCTCGAACATCAGCTCCTCTAACGTTCACATAGAGGCTAACAAGGAAGGTTGAGGAAGAGAAGTAGAGGAGGCTCCCCTGTTAATAAGCAACTGTGAAATACCATCATAGCCCATAGCTCGAGCCATATAAAGAGGAGTGGCCCCACTTCTACTTGTAGCATTAGCATTGGCTCCATTGTCGAGCAGCACCTCCACTGTCTCCAAACCGCCACCTTCCACGGCCAAATGCAGCGGCGCGTGGCCTTCGTTGTCCCGACACTCCAGATCGGCTCCAAATTCGATCAACATCAACACTACATGCTTGTGCCCTTTGATGGCTGCTATATGCAGGGGTGTCAAGCCATATTGATCACAGTAGTTTATGGAGGCTCCTTTATCAAGTAGTGACTCCAGAAGCTCTATTTCTCCTCGCCTTGCTGCCGTTAGTACTCCTTCTCCACGTTCTAGAATCTCTAAAACTTCAAGCTACGTACCAACAAAATGATACTCACTGTAGTTACAGTGATCTACAGTAAATCACTATATCTACCGTGAGAGAATTAATAAAATTTTAAGTAAAAATGTGTGTGAGTGTATCATTACTCTTTATGCCAATGAATGATGAGATTTCAAGTTTGTTTCTTAGGCATGTATCAAATAATTTTGGGTATAAACACACTATTTTGAGCATTGAATATGTAACTTAAATCATTAAACATATATATTCTATCAATAAATATGTAATTAATTTTATGTTTTGGAAAATTACATGTTTAATAATTTAAATTACATATTTAATGATAAAATTATATGTTTGATCAAAAAATATTAAATATCCTTAGGGTACGGTATATGAGTCCAAATCTTATGTCCTATCAATTGTGCTTCACTTCGTGCTCCACCAATCAAATTTGGATAACTAATATCTCTCATTAGATGAGAGAACTCTGACTTTAACACTCCACTAATCAAATTGTTCTCTTATTTAATTAGAGATATTAATTGTCCGAATTTGATTGGTGAAGCACGAAGTGAAACACAATTGATGATGAGACAGAAGATTTGGACTCACAGTAGATAATGAAATTGACGATAAACTTGAGCCATCTTTGACTAATTACTTACGTGTCCCTTATCACGAGCAACATCAAAGCACGAACGGCCACGATCATCCTTGATGGAAGGGTCAGCTCCCATCTGGATCAACATCTCCGCCATCCTACTGTCACCATTAGCCGCTGCAATGTGCAATGAGGTTCTACCATCTTTACCCTTAGCATCCTTATCCGCACCAGATTCCAGCAACACCTTAGCACACCTGATACTCCCCTTATTTACCGCCAAATGCAACGGTGTTCTTCCCTCCTTGTCCCTACAATCCAACGACTCGTATTTCTTCATTTTAACCAAACTCAAAATCTCCTCCGTCCGAGCAAACACTGCTGCCACGTGTAACTCACTCCACCTATCATTTATTTTCACGCCTGCGTCAATCTCAATTCTCAACCCTGCCTGAATCAACAAACTAACCATACCCTCCGATTTATCCCCCAACTCAGTTGCAACTCGGAAGAGCGACTCAGCTTCGGAACTCGACAACTCAGAGAGAATCAATTTCTGCCGTTTGAGAATTTTCTTCACGGCGTTAAAATCTCCGTTACTCACAGCATGCCTTAAAAGGAATGTGCCCACAAAGGCAATTTTAAATTTGACGTCCTGGTTAGACCCGTCGGGGAGAGTCAAGAACAGCGAGTTGACCGAGTCAGATGAGCCGAAAACGGCAGTTTTGATGAGGAAACGGTCGGAAGGAGAACGCGGGAAAGCTGGAGGGATTTGGGATTGGGGTTTGAGAATAATTTGGAGAGTGGTTTGTGCTAGCGGCTGAACGAGTCCACTCGGTGGGTTCACCAAGAACCTGTGAGGGGACGAGGTTTGGACTTTGAAGGCTACGGGGCTGGTGGCGCAGAGTGATATGAGGCGCACATTAGCGCGGCACTTGGTGTTTAGTGTGAAGTTTATGAGCACTTCTTGCTCTGAGACTGCTACTAGTCTTTCCATTATTCGAGTGATTGAAAGAGAATTGAATCGAATTTGAGAGTGTGCGATCTCTTTTGTTTATGGAGATTGAACGCACGTGAACTTGTGGGGGACCAGAAAGGCGGGAAAGTGAAACGGCCATTGGGGTTGTCGTTTGTGGTAGAAACATTCTTGTGGGGGTGGCGGAGCATCGTAGATGTGCATGAATATGTTCAATTTGGATCACATTATTATCTTGTAATTTATTTTCTTTTTTTTTTATTCCCCTTAATTAATTATTATTATTATTATTATTATTATTATTATTATTATTTAAATGAAATTCATTCATATATATATATATATAAAACATCACAATGATGTAATTACACGGTCATAAAAACTCGAATATAAACTTAGGAAATACTAAGACTCAAGTTAAATTAGGATAAACCTAACAACATAAACTAATACATGTATTATGTATTTTCCATAACCAGTAAAGATATATATTCATGCTTAAAAACTACTTAAGAACATAAGTGATTACATGACCGGCGTGGTCTCCCTACCTCAGCCTTAATGCAAAGTCGGTGACTACAAATCCCTAGATGAAAGTGAAACAACATAATACACATATAGTACATAAAACTTTTACAACAATATACAATCAATCTAATGCAAGATATTTATAGATTTATGAGACTATGAAAATATCCCATAAACATCGCAAATATCCAGTCTTCACTATCAGTTCTACTAATTTTCCGTACCAAATCTTTTGTACATTGATGAAAAGATAATTATTCTTGCATAAAATAGAAAATAAAACTCAATAAATGTTGGACATCTACCACTATAAAAGTGTGTTAGTTCCATTTTGTTGGCAATGTCCGCAACAAAATAAGTTCAATTGAGTTGTAATGAGTCTTGATGATCTCGGAGCAATTGGAAAAAAATATTTGGACAAAAGCTGCTGGAATTATCCAAGCGATGTTCACTCATTTGAATATTCAAGAAGATTTAGAGCTCGAATTGACATGAGGTCAGTTGCATTGGAAAGTAGACTCGGAGACAATCGCGTACATATAAAAAACGCATGATTTGGCCAAGGGACGAGAAAGTTACAAGCGTTTTAAGTTACCCCTGAAAACCAGTCCGCAGCCCGCTTTTGTGTGGCGTTCGTATTTTCGTTCGAACGTTTCGAGGTAGAAACTTTGCGTTAGAAGTGCGTTCGAACGTCCCTGTATAAGTAGGTTATTTTGGACACGTTTTTAAGCCAAAATAATACTAGGAAATCATTTCATTTGCCCTACCTATATAAACAAACATTGAGCCAACGTCATAAGTGTTGAAAACACATTCCTTTGAGCCTAAACACATTCTTAATTTTCAATCTATTTGTTTTCACCTTGAAGATTTCTTGTTCTCTTGTCTTCTTTATTTTGGTGAAAGCGTTCTTTGTTAAACCATCAACACAACAAACTCAATTTCATAAACCTTCAGAGTTCTCAAGGAGGAAGATTGGTAGTCAGAGTTCCGACGTTTAAAGTTGCAGAGTTGATTCACTCAAACACTTCAGAAGTTCTGAAGAAAACAATGGGGTACGGGCTCGAGGATTTCTTCGAGTTCTTTCAGTCTATACTCTATAGGTACTATAGTCGGTGGAGTTGTCGCCATTGGTCTTTTACTATCACTGTAAGTTTTTCTCATATAGTGGATTTTGGGCTGGTAGCCGAGATACCCGGAGTGGTTTTTTACTCGCACGGGTTTTCCACTTCGTCACCAAAATACTTGTGTTGATTTTGTGTGGTTGATATTTATTTTCTGCATTATTATTTATAGCTTGAACATTCTGATTTGATATGTAATTGCGAAGACTTAAGGTTGGTTGGTTGGTTGGTTGCTAATTTGATTAATCTATAGACACAGTAATTATGACTTGTCTTAGTTAATTGTGATAAATTCCGCACAGGGTCAGAACCTTGGATAAACACGAACTTTCAATTGGTATCAAAACCTGAACTCAATCATTGACTCGTTTGCTATGGGAAGAAGCCAACCTTTAAATTGTCCCTCATTCATTGACGGGACTGAATATTTACATTGGAAGTTTCGCATAAGAGCATTCCTTAAATCTTTAGATGAGAGTGTCTGGATGACAATAGAATATGGGTAGAAACCTTTTGTGGTTATGGTTGATGGGGTCTCTTCCCCTAAGGATAAACTGACCTGGACCAATGATGAATTTGATGCTAGCAATAGGAACAACAATGCAATTAATGTCATTCATGGTGCTGTTTGCTCGGCTGAATTTAGGAGAATCTCTATGTGTGAGATAGCCAAGGACGCTTGGGACATCCTTCAGACTATACATGAGGGCACATTGTCTGTTAAAAATAATATACTCCAAAATCTTGCCATTAGGTTTGAGGTCGCTAGTATGAACGACGATGGGACATTTGATAAGTTTTGTGTTGAGATGAATGACATCGGTAACTCAAGTTTTAACCCGGATAATACTATCCCTACCAATAGGATAGTGAGGAAAATCATGATATCCCTACTTGACAAGGCCAATGCTCCAGATCACCTAAAGCCCAATGGTAAGGTGGAGAAGAAAAAAGGGAAATGTGAAATGTTTCTTTTGTGGAAAGAAGGGTCATTGGAAGAAAGACTGCAGATCCTTGAAAGCCAAGGAAGCTAGGGAAGCCCAAGAGGCCAAAAAGCCCAATGCTTCAGGTATGTTGTATATGATTGAACTATATTCTCAAAACTCTGAACCTTCTACTTGGGTGTTTGACACCGGTTGTTGGACTCACTTGTGTAACAATGTGCAGGGCCTGAGAAACAGTAGGAGACTCCGTCATGGGGAGGTTGACTTACGTATGGGTAATGGAGCAAAACTGGCTGCATTGTGCGTGGGAAATTATTCATTAGTTTTGCCGAATGGTTTAGTTTTAGACTTAGAAGATGTGTTTATGTACCTTCTCTAGTAAAGAACATCATTTCAATTTCTTCTTTATGTAATAAAGGCTTTTCATGCCTAATAAGTTGTAATGAATGTTCTATTATTTCAATGAAATAAAATATGGAGATGGTATTTTGAATAATGGTATCTATGTCTTACAAACTAACAAAGAATGTTCAACCTCTAATATATACAACGTTAACTCGAATAATCTCAATGAATCACTTCTATGGCACAGTCGCTTAGGTCATATCAATGAAACAAGATTAACAAAGCTACATAAGGATGGGTATTTCAAACCCTTCAAATATAAACCTTATGGAACTTGTGAGTCTTGTTTAATTGGTAAAATGACCAAATTACCCTTCAAAGGTAAATGACAGCATGCAGTGGAGACATTAGAACTCATACACTCTGATGTATGCAGACCAATGTCAGTCACCGCTAGAGGTGGATTCTCCTACTTCATTACCTTTATCGATGATCATTCGCGATATGGGTATGTGTACCTTATGCGGTACAAATATGAAGCCTTTGAGAAATTCAAAGACTTCAAGGCTGAAGTAGAAAACCAGCTTAATAAAAGTATTAAGTCACTAAGGTCTGACCGAGGTGGTGAATACTTAAGCAACGAATTTCAAGATTACTTGAGAGAAAATGACATTGTTTCCCAGTGGACTCCTCCGGGAACTCCACAGCATAATGGGGTCTCCGAAAGGAGAAATATGATATTATTAGATATGGTCCGATCAATGATGCCAGACACGGATCTACCTCTTTCATTTTGGGGTCTTGCTTTAGAAATTGCAACACTACTACTAAACCAAGTTCGTTCCAAGACTGTTAGTCAAACACCATATGAGTTATGGTCTGGGAAACGTCATAGTCTTAGTTATCTAAGAATTTGGGGATGTGACGCATATGTCAAGCTCACACAAACTAACAAATTGGATGATATGGCAGTTAAATGTAAGTTTGTAGGATATGTCTTGAACTCAAGAGCATACGTGTTCTACATCTCAAATAAACAAAGAACATTTGTCTCACGAAATGCTAAATTTCTAGAGAATGAATTCATTCTCAAGAAATATAGTGGGAGTAGACTTGACCTCGATGAGGTACGAGAAGAACAAACTAACATAGAACTAAACCTCAGGCCCCTCAAAAAGACAGCTACGGAACAACCACAAGGTTATGAACTCAGAAGGTCTGGTAGGGAAAGACATGAGCCTGAAAGATATGGTTTCCATATTGATGAGGAACATGATCAGGTCATTGATAATGACGATCCCACCAGTTATGACGAAGCAATGCGTGACATTGATTCAGTCAAGTGGCTTGAGGCCATGAAATCCGAAATAGACTCTATGTATCAGAATCAAGTCTGAGACTTGGTATATGCACCTAAATGGATAAAACCCATAGGCTGCAAGTGGATTTACAAGCGTAAAACTGATGCAGAATGCAACATCCAAACCTATAAGGCTAGGTTGGTGGCGAAAGGTTATAGAAAAATCCAAGGAATTGACTATGACGAAACCTTCTCGTCTGTTACAATGATAAAGTCCATTCGAATTTTACTGGCACTAGCTGCACACTTTGATTATGAGATTTGGCATATGGATGTAAAAACAGCTTTCCTTAATGGGAACATCGTAGAGGAAGTCTATATGACACAACCTGAGGGGTTTGCATCTAAGGATGATCATAATAAAATAGCAAGCTTAAACGATCCATTTATGGACTCAAGCAAACCTCCAGAAGTTGGAATATACGATTTGATGAGACAATCAAAGAATTTGACTTCATCAAAAATGTAGACGAGTCTTGTGTTTACAAGAAAAGTAGTGGGAGTGTTGTTGTATTTCTTGTATTATATGTCGATGACATATTAATCATCGGGAATGATATTCCCATGATGCATGCCACCAAGCAATGGTAATCTCAGAATTTCTCCATGAAAGATTTGGGAAAAGCAGCCTGCATCCTCGGCATTAAGATCTACCGTAATAGATCTAAGAGATTGTTAGGACTTTCTCAATCTACGTACATAGATAAAGTTTTAAAAAGATTCAAAATGGAAGATTCGAAAAGAGGTAATTTACCTACTTGTCATGAAATCAAATTATCTAAGGAGAATGTCTACACAATCATTTGGATAAAGAGTGTATGAGTAGGATCCCTTATGCTTCAGCAATAGGATCGATCATGTACGTCATGCTATGTACAATATCTGATGTCTCTTATGCTCTTAGCATAACGAGCAGGTATCAGGCAAATCCTGGTGAGCAACACTGTGCAGCTGTCAAAACAATCCTCAAGTATCTGAGAAGAACTAAGGATGTGTTTTTGACATACGGAGATTGTTCTGAGATGAAAGTCATTGGTTACTGTGATGCGAGCTTTCAGACCAATAGGGATGACATCTGATCGCAAACATGATATTTGTTTACTTTAAATGGTGGTGCTGTAAGTTGGAAAAGCTTAAAGCAGTCAACTACAGCGGACTCCACCACTGAAGCCGAGTATATTGCAGCATCTGAGGCAGCTAAAGAAGCACTCTGGATAAAGAAGTTCATCACGGAGCTGGAAGTGCTTCCCGCAATAAAGAATGGTGTCACGATGTTCTATGACAACACGAGCGCCATTGCTCAATCAAAGGAACCAAGGTCCCACCAGAAATCCAAGCATGTACTCAAGCGATTTCATCTCATCAGGGAGATTATTGAGAGAAAAGAAGTTATTATAGAGAAAATACCCACAGAAGATAATCTTGCAGATTCTCTAACTAAAGGGCTGACTCAACAAAAGCATGATAGGCACACCCGAGAGTATGGTGTCCATATTCATACTAGTTGGCTATAGTGTAAGTGGGAGATTGTTAGGGATATGTCATATACCCAACTTGTGGATGGGCTATATATACATGTATTTGTAATATTTTCATTAATTAATAAAATGGCAATCTTTATTATACGTGTATTACATAACTTATATGAATCATCAACACTGTAATAAAGCCCTTGGAGTAATAAGACGATGACTTCCATGCCTTATGAGAATCATTACTCTTAAATGTTCATAGTCATAGTTTTGTGAATAATCTGGGCGTTCACAAAGCGGAGAGACTAGCATGATGATATGATCCGCCCTTAAGTGGGGTAGCCGATCTCATAGGCTACTAGCGGAGATCCGTCCGCTTGGTGTATCACATGGATGCATGAGTTGCTTGTGTCCATCGAACTGACCGCCGAAAGTTTTCATATGGAGTGTTTATCCCCATGTATCTGTGAGAACTTTCATGTATCAATTATATGACTAGTCCTTAGACTTGAGGTCCTTACAATCTTATGTGTGGATCAAATAACTTTGACATTCACTTCCTCGATTCAAAAGATCTGGTCATAAGGGTATGATTGGGTCATTTGTTGAAACACATGAAGTTTGTAAAGATACAACAAAGAATCGCCACTTTCTCGGATAATATTTTCTTATAAGAGTAGTATTCCAATTCACGGGTTGATATGTGTGATCAGTGCTTGAGACTGTGGCCACAACGGAAGAATCATGTGAGATTCTTGGGTTAGCTCGATTCATGACACTATCAACATTATACCTTTGACCATATGGGTATACACTTTCCATACCCTAGGTCAATAGGTGGGGATACAGTGAGGCGAGTGACCGTATCATATGTAAATCGCATACATAATGGGTATATATATCTTTCATTCTCATTTGGGGGCCTTGGCATGTTGCTAGATGTCAACTTTGGTCATTGAAATCGAATGACCATCTGATCGAAGGATAATTTATGTTCGATTAAATTATCACGATTCATTTCATGTCCAACTTGAGAGGAACCCAAAAGGTCACACACAACAAAGTCGAAATCAATGGTTAATAGTGCACAGTACAAATATAACAACATATATGATTGTTGTAGGAATTGTTCATAAATGGTTCAATGTGTTTAATTATTGAACATATCATTTATGAGGTTCCATAGTGGCTGAGGGATTGGTGAATGACGATGGGGACTTTGGGAATTGGAATAAAAAAAATTACCATTCATATGAATAGTAAAGTAAATAGTAATTTTTTTTTGTTATTTGTTTTGAATTCCAATTCGGCCCAAACTCTATTAGGGTTTTATAATCTCATTAAACCACTAAATTAAGATCCAATGGCTAAGATTAAATTAGCTTTTATCCCACATCAGATTCTTAATTAATTTTGTTGTCTTTGGAGCACTATATAAACCCAAAGAATTCTTCACAAATTTTTACACCAAACCTTTCATATCTTGGGTTTATATAAGTGAGCAACTCTAAAGTTTAAGACTAGGCCACTGATTTTGAGGATCCTTAAGTCTAATTGACTAGAGGAACCTCGAGTTAAAAGTTTTGAGGTATTTGCCTAGGCTAGCACCAAGGGTAAAATACCCGTGCACTCAAGACGTAGTCTTGCCGTTGAGTTTTGGCTTTGGTGTGTGCATCTTTGGAGGCCACACACTTGGGTGGATCTTTGGAACGTGGAAGAGCTTGCTGAGTTCGAGAAAAGCTTGTAGATTGGAGGGAGGACTGAAGGAGTCTACGGTTCAAGTAAGTCTTTTTTTTCTTTTTTTTTTAATTTTATTTAGAGTTCTTATGATAGTTAACATGTTTAGGTTTATGTTCTTTGCATGTTTTATGAGTTTTATGTTTAGAATATATAGTAACATGACTAGGCTTGTAGAATAATAAAAACAAATGGGTATTGGGCAAAGGGAAAGCGGCATAATAATTTTGATTTTTCGCTGCACACTCGCAGCTGTTTCCCAACAATAGGATAGTGAGGAAAATCATGATATCCCTACTTGAAAAGTTCTTACATAAGATCACAGCCATCGAGGAGAGTAATGACCTAGATCACCTTAAATTATAGGACCTCGTAGGTAAACTACAGGTATATGAGAAGAAATTTAATGGGTATCAAAAGCCCAAAACTATAGCGATGAAGATCACAAAGAAAGTTGCTCATGATCCATCAAGTGGTGATGATGATACCCTTACATATCATGATTTGGCCATGTTTGCAAATAGGTTTAAGAAATTTCTTAAGCTGAAGAATAGTGGTTGTGATAGGGATATGGATGATATGCCTAAAGAGAGTAAGTGTTGTATGAGAGGGTTTAGAGAGGATATGGGTAGCAAACCTCGTGGTATTCAATGCCATGAATGTGAAGGGTATGAGCACATTAGATATGAGTGTCTCACATATATTAAGACTAAAGATAAGAAAGTCATGACAGCCTCACTTAGTGATTCAGAAGGTGGCTTTACTTCTATGAGTCTCCTAAAAATAAGAGCAATTTTATGGCTTTTTCTACTAGTGTGTCTGGTGAGAGAGATGATATTGTTAGTGATGAAGATGCTAGATTTGATTTCTCTCGTGATGAGTCTGTAGATGAGGATAGTCTTCAGGTAGCTTATGTTGAACTGTTTAATGAGAGTTTAGCTATCAAAAGACGAACATAGAGGTCAATAAGAGGCTAAATGAAGTAGAGATAGAAAAGAACGAAGCTCAATCTAAGTTTGAGCAAAGCTTTTTTATGATAGATAACCTCGATGAGAGGAATAGAGGTCTAGTTGATAGAGTCAAAATCTTATAAACTGAACTTGAAGATGCTAGAACCTAGTTGTCTGTATTTTCTAGTGGGAATAAAAAACTAGATCACATGTTAGGGATTAGTATGGACCCTAATTTCGACAAGACGTCATCGTCTAGAGCTGTGTCTGTCCTTCCTAAACATGACTTAGGCAAGAAGCCTGTTGAGTGCAGTCATGTGATTCCTTATGATATTCCTTGTCTTTTGACACAACCTCGATCTAGAGGTGTGGTGGGTAAACCTCGCTCTCATCCGAGGTTTGTGTCTATTTTCCATCATTGTGGCAAGGCACGACACATTAGGCCTAAGTGCTTCATGTTGCAAAAATAAAAGAAAGGCCTAAGAGTATGTCACCTAGATTTGATTCGTCAAATTTAGTTTCTCAAGTTTCTGCACTAGCTAAACAGACGCAAATTATTAGTGAGAAACTTGCTTTGTTGACTGGGAATACTCAAGTGAAAGAGATTCATAGAAAGGTTTGGGTGAGGAAGCAAGATGACTTCACATGTACTTCTGAATGCCTTGATCCTCAAAGGCATAATGAGAGTGCACTTCGGTGTAACTATTCTTAGAAATTAAATTTGTCTCCTCATTGCATGCGTGCGCTCGTGTGTTTTATGTTTTTGCACGTTTATTTTCTTTTCACTGCATATGGGTGTGTGTGAGTTTTGTTTTTGTTATATGTCCCTTGGTATATATGATGGAAACTTGGACATAAATTTCATAGCCGATTCCGAATGGACAGTAGTATGATCTGCACTCGGGATACAACTTCACGTACCATTGGATTTGATAATCCTTGTTGTGTCTTTTCTTATTATTGTCTTTAAAAATGAAAAATACAAAAAAATATATATAAAATGAAAAAACCAAAAATATTTTTCCGGCTTGTTAGAGCATGAAAAACTTGTTGCATGTGATTATGGTATGTATGATATATGTTTATGCATGTGTAATATGCTTTTATTTTTTTGATGCTCTATGTGCATGAGTGTGTGAGATTAAAACCTTTATTATTTCTTGTGTTTGCACTTCAAATACACGTTTTTATTATTGTCAAGGCTTGGTCGCATGTATAAGTTTTTGGACGACAATCTAATCTCTACCATACTTTGCTCACTAAATAGTGTGATATTTGACTAGATGACATTGTGTTATCCCTTAGTAAAAAAAATTAATAATGAAAAAAAATTAATTTACACGAGTCTCAAATGCAAATGAGCTAATGGGCCAAAATTCAAAAGATAATGGCAAAAATCATTCACTCAAAAGAGATTTTATTCATGAGCTCATGATACTTAGAGGGAGAATAATATAACATGCAACCAATGTTACTTAATTTCAGCTCCTAGTGGTGCTGGGTTTGAACATCTATTTTGTGGACTTGATGTGTCAATATATGAGATGTCTTTGGTTGTGTCCTGCTCATAAAATAAGGTATTAAGCCTTGATTCGTTGTGCACTTATTTTTCACGCAAGTGCTTGTTATGCGTTGGTGTTTTTTCATATGCATGCGTGTCGTATTTAGCAAAATTTAAAGTGATGCATATTATTTAATGTCATAAACAGTTGAGTACTTACTGGGTATCATTGTACTTGCTTGAAGTGATGTTTCAGTCAATTTTGACTTCTTCTTTTTTTACTCAGTGTGTGCTTCATGTTATTACATACCATTTCTTTTGCAACATATTTCTGAGTCTTGTTTTTACTTCCCTTATGTTATTTTTGCTAACTGAGTGGGCCTGTTAGTGATGGGGAGTAAGTCATGTTTTCATATACTCTTGCATGTGTTGTTTCCCTGGTAATCTTTCCCATTTTCATTTCGTGACAAAAATGTGGAGAATGGTTTAGTAGTTTGGGATTAGTTGAGTAGTATATCCAGTATGTCCATTTGTTTGATTTCCATTTCAATGGGAGTGAGATTAAGGGGGAGTAGGATATCTACTTGTACATGCATGAGATTTTATATCTATTTTATTTGTTCTTGATAATCCTAATGCTTTTCACGGTATATTATTAATTATGGATGTTTCAGGTAAGCAGATTTGGTTGCTGAGGTGGCATTGATTTCAAGACTACTCGGTTAGGTATTAGATCGAGTCTTAATGTAATAAGTCATTGTCGTGATGGTTGGCAGTTGACTATTTTCTTTTTGGGTCTTTTACCGTAGTATTTGTATTAGACAATATTCTGTCACGGAATGTCAAATGGGGAGATTGTTGTTCCATTTTTATTGGCAATATGCGTAACAAAATAAGTTCAATTGAGTTGTAATGAGTCTTGAAGCTCGGAGCAATTGGACAATATCTAATGGAATTATCCGAGCGATATTTACTATTTTGAATATTTCAAAGATTTAGAGCTCAAAGTGATATGAGGTCAGTTGCATTGGAAAGTAGACTCGAAGACGTCGTGTATATATAAAGAACGCATGATTTGGCCAATGGACGGGAAAAATACAAACATTTTAAGTTACCTCTAAAAATCAGTTTGTGACCCGCGTTCGCGTGGCGTTCGTATTTTTGTTTGAACGTTTCGAGGTAAAAACTTTATGTTTGAAGTGCGTTCGAATTTCCCTATGTAAGTAGGTTATTTTAGACACGTTTTAAAGCCAAAATAACACAGGGAAACCCTTTTATTTTCCCTATATATATAAACAAATATTGAGCCAACTTCACAATTGTTGAAAACACATTCCTTTGAGCCTAAACACATTCTTAGTTTTCAATCTCTTTGTTTTCACCTTGAAGACTTCTTGTTCTCCTGTCTTTTTTGTTTTGGTGAAATCGTTCTTTGTTAAACCATCAACACAACAAACTCAATTTCATAAACCTTCAGAATTCTCAATGAGGAATATTAGCAGTCAGAGTTCCGACGTTCAGAGTTGCAGAGTTGATTTATTTAGAGACCTCAGAGGTTCTTGATGGAGTTAGTGCTTGGAGTGCCAATCCGAATTGTACATTTTATTATTTATTAACAAAATAACTATATTTTTCATTCCATACTTTATAATGGTATTGTCATTACGCGTATTAAATTGATATATAGATATGCTAAGAATGACATCGACCTTAGAATAGTTTTAACACTAGGTGTAAACTATTCTTAAAGTAAATATTCATAGTCGTTGGTTTTGGAATACGGTCGAATTCCTATAACCTAAAAGACTAGCACATGTCGTATATTAAAATTGGAGTTCCAATGGTTTATCGCGATGTACCATGAGTTTTGGAAAATCGTATAGACATGTGTGTATTCGTTGGAGCGAATACTGAATGACTCATAGGTGATTCTTAATAATTGGAAGTACACACCACCGTTAATAGGAATCTCCTCGAGTCGAGTAACATATGTAATCCTTTGACTATAGGATAACATTGATTTTGTGTGAGATCCTCCACACTTTGATGCCATGTATGACAGAAATATTTCATAGTCTGGCCTCTAGATGTTTGTTAGGTGTGGACCGATGCACTCAGTAATCAAGTGCGAAGCAAGATAGGGTTCGTCGGTCCGTATGTGTACCATAAGGGGTTTAGGTATCCATGTGATAAAAGTCACGATTCTTAAAGCTTTGGCCAAAGTCGATCACTTAGGGTGGATCACATTTGTTGTGAAGAATCGAGGACATGTCGACATGAGATGTGCGCCTCAGAAACTTGACGGTGTATTCTATGTTTCCTAAGCACAACTCGGATAGCCTACGACGAATGAATTGTTAACATATGTGATGACCTCGACTTGTATAGTTCAGAAATGTGTTCGTGTTCTCCGCGAATTCGGAGGTGGCCGAATTGCGTACATATTAGCTAGGCTTATATGACGAACATGTCTAAACTTATAGAGTCCTAATATGAAGTGTACTCGTTGAGCACTTGGGTAGCCGATTAATTTTGATAAAATATAATATTCGATATTATGATTATCAACTAAGATAATCAAGTGTTATTGGATAACATTGATTATTTACTTTGACCTAATTGAATTAATTGGATTTATTCAATAATTACATAAGGGCTTAATTGTAAAATCATAATTATCTCTACCATTTGAGGATATTATGGTAATTGTAAGTATGTAATAATAGATGGTTTTGGCTTGATTTAATTGAATTAAATCAAGGTGGCAAACATTTAACTAATCCATTTCCTAATCATTGGCTTGATTTAATTGGATTAAATTAAAGTGGGAGACAATGGAGATTAGTCACACCTAATTATACATATTTGGACAAATTAGATTAAGCCCACTTAAAAGTTGATTACAACTTTTATTAATTAAAAATTGCATAAGTCTTGCTATAAATAGCAAGCTTTAGGAATGTTTTAATTACAAGTACAAATACAAGCAAATTCTTAGAGAAATTAGCCTAAGTTAGAGAAGTGTTTAGAGAAGCTTGTGAGGTCTCTAAAACAATTAGGAGAAATCAAGATTAGATCTTGAAGTGAAGCTTGCTAGCATTGGAAATCAAGGTTGGATCTTGAAGTCAAGCTTACACTCATTGGAGGTTCTCCGACGATTTCAACAAAAGAGAGGTAGATTGGATCTTGCATCAAGATTACTAGGTAATGTTTGATCTTCTCAGTATTAGATGTATGATCACATAGCTTAATGTTGAAATAAGGCTAATCAATTGTGTTAGGATACTTTAGAAGTATAAACACAACATGCTTATATATTAGGTCAAAGATGTTCATGTTGGAATGGAACAATTAATAAGAGTTTGGAACTCTAGATTAAGGCTTAGAGTTATGACTACCATTCTAAATTCATTTGACCACCTTTAGGGGAACCAGAATTGTTCATGAGACATTTCTAATTGGGATTCTAAAATGGTTTGTTCATTGGATTCAAAATTTATGCAAATGCATATTTAGAATAAATTTATTGTAGGCATTGCATTTTTGCATATCGAACCCGATGAGGAGTCTCGTAAGGAGGCACTACCTTTAAGTCGTGGAAGTTGCGGAAAACGGTCGTCGGAAAGGAGAAGTCAAGAATTGACATATTATTGGTTTTGATTCGCTAAGTTCGCTCGGAGTTCGCATGTTGAATCTTCGTTTCGAGGTACATCTTTGACCCTAAATTCCCGCAAATCACTCTAAGCCCACCTAAATACCTAAACCCACATCCAAAGCCCATGAAACCAAAATAGATCAAACACCAAGCCCACCACCCATGAGGCCCACGACCATGACACCAAAATTCACCCTCCTTGCACTATTCAAACAATGATTATCCTTCCACCAATTTACTTTACACCTTTGATCTCACCTTTTACCTTGACACCTAATTTCCAAGGCATTATTAGATCAACCCCACATCATTTAGCCATCACCATCCATCCCCTCTCATTTTCTTCATTTTCCATCACTTTTTTTTTGAATTTTCAACAAAGGATCACAATTATACATAACCTTCCTTCCATTTCAAACAAAAACTTGTCATCAAATTGATTACCTTTCATTATCACTTGCCATCTCATTAATGCCCTCCATTTGCCTATTTAAACCCTCATTTTTCTGCCTTGGAACAGAGGATACACATCAAGAAAAGATTAAGCATTTTGAAGAACAAAACAGCCCCTTGCCTCCTCTTGCTCTCACGTACACAGCTCTCTCCTTCACTGCCTTAGTCACGCCCAAAGGCCATCCTCCATTCAGCCCCTTGTCACGTCCATACATGCCTCAAGTCAGTGCCTCAAGTCACGCCTAAACCATCAACAAAGCAGCTCTCCACTCAGCCCTCTTGTTCACGTCTCAAGTCAGCCCTCACAGCCCCTTCTCACGCTCTAATCAGCCCTCAACTCACTGCCTCAAGACACGCATAAAGCCTCCAATTCAGTACATCATCTAGCCTCCATTTAGACCTGAAAGTCACGCCCCTCACTGCCTCTCACACACCTCTATTCAGCGCCCTCCACCTTGTCTTTATAGTTCACGCAAATTAGCCTCCCATTCCAGCCCCAAGAAACACGCCCAAACAGTCCCCTTACACGTCCAAACCACTGCTTCATATTACCCCTGAAACCAACTCCTAAATAACCCTAATTTTAGCCCCCCAAACCAGTGAATAAACTGCCCTAAACACCCTCTAAAATTCGCCCCAAAACAGCAGCTCAAACACACTCAAAACAGTCCCCAAATTCACCGAAACAGTGAATAAAAACTGCACTTGAAAGTCTTCGAGAAACCGAACAAACGGCAGTCCAATACCCCTCAAAATTCACCAAAACAGCCCATAATTCATTGCAAACCAGTGAGCAAAGTGTGGAGATTTAAATTGCAGCGAAACGAAGTGGAAACAGCGGACGAAACAGCGAAACAGTGAGTAAAATGTCGAAACAGTGAACCGGTGGAATCGTGGTGTCTTAGCCTTTCCGACGGCCATATAACGCACCTCCAAAGAACGACAAAAAAAAAGGTTAGACCTGAGGGTTTATATTATTAAATTTATTCACATAAAATAATGATTTAAAAAAATGTGTTTAGCATGAATAGTTAGTTTGGCATGTTATTTGGAATTTGTTCACATGAAATAATGATTTAGTGTATGATGTGATTTCGGGTGAATGAGATATGTGTTCTTTCTTGTGGTATATTGGATGGAAACCCGGACATAAATTCCATAGCCAAATCCAAATGGACGGTATTATGGTTTGCACTCGGGATACAATGCCCCGTACCACTTGAAAGATACATGTATTTTATTTCATCCAAACTTGTATTTGAGCATGATTAGGTTACTAGAATGTTTTTTTATTTCAAGCATGTTTTAGTTATTTACCTTTTGTATTAGGAATTTAAATTAAGGCATGTTTAGATTACTATATATGTAGCATGTTTGATGTGTGATGTCGGATGTTTGCCGTTATGAAAAGTTACTGTTGAAGCATGCAAACCTAGAATTTAGACTACTTTGACCAACATGTATGTTGAGTAGACTTGGTTAATATTGCACAAATCCATTCATTACAAATGACATAAGTAAGGGACCATTCCGAACCCAACGGTTTGAGGTCTTCCCTTGCGAGGGTTGAGTGCGGCCTTAAATCATTTTCCCGCCCGGTCACACCGGGTGGCGACTCCATTATTCTTATTCTCCGGTTTAGTCCCCCGTGGGCTACTCCGTACTCCCAACTAGGCCCTGAGTCTAGAACAGCATGCGTCGCCCAGTTTCTGTGTCCTACAGTCTGGCGACTCCACTGGGGATAGAGAATCGGCCTCGAAATATTGTCTTGTAATGTTTGGATTTGTGTCTTAATTAACCATGTTTACTGTGGGTTTATGGAATTTAATCAAAGGCATTGCTAGGGCTAGGTGATGGTTCGGTGTCTTCCTTCATTCACTACCTTTTTATAAGGAAAAGCTGTGAAGGCACCTAGATAATCACTTTCCTAGGGGATGGTTGGTGTCTTCCTTCATTCACTACCTTTTTATAAGGAAAAGCTGTGAAGGCATCTAGATAATCATCTCATGTGATAGACTAATTTGGGGACTCATTGTTTATTCCTGTCACCAAGCGATAAGAGCCTAAGGGGCTTGGGTACTTAAGTGAGCCTCGCTCCACCCTCCCTCTGGGGAATCTACAACGGGAAGTCCATTTGACAGTTAGTCACATACCTTAACTTGTTGCCATATACCATGAGGTGCATTCACTTGGTCGTTTGAACCCTTGAATGGGGAGTCCTAGTTGTGAGTAATCCTTTGTCAATAAGGGCCTTTGTTTACATTCCTAAAACCTACAATGAACCTTAGTTTTATGACCTTTAGAAAATATTTAGTATTGCTTGTGTTTTGGACCACTATCATTTGGATTCAGTTGGACTGATTGTCAATAAATGTGAACTTGTTTGGCCATTTAAACAGGGACAAGTTCATGTCCTTTGACAATTAGGCCAAAAGCTTCTAAAATACTAATGGGCTATTCTGTGTTTGGGCCTCTTATCATTTGAAGTTATTCAGTTATATTATCGCAAAGTGTAAACCTGTTGGGCCTTTTCAACTGGGGCAAGTTTGCACTGCGCAATAGTGTGATTAAATACTTTAAAATGATAACGGGCCAATTAGTGTAAATATTTTATGAGCTTGTTATTTGCATTGCACACATGTCATGCATACATGCATCATGTTAACCCTTGTGTCTTAAAAGCCATCATAGACTCCCGTTGGGTTGGGAAGTAAGAAAGGTTTGTCAATGGATCATCAACCAGTATGAGTGAGTCAGTCAACGGGGAATCCCACCTAGATCGATTGGAAGCCAAGGTAGCTGAAATTGCTAAACAGTTGCAAGTTTTGACCAATGTTGTGACCAGTTTGACCGTTCCCCGTATAGCCATAACAGAGACTTGTGCAACCAGGACGAAATGACCATTGGGGAACCTTCAAGGATCAAGCCTACTCCCTCATAGATTGCCCCTATTAGAAACAGAAATTCTCCAACTTGGAAAAATCCAGAGAAATTGGTGATGTGACCACTTGTGCTGACAACGGCAAGCAAACCAGTGTATGAGACAAAAAGAATATTGGATGTGGAAGTCGATGACGGGAAGCCTTGGTATCATAATATTCAGAGGTATCTGGAACACGGAGAATTCTCAGAAAAAAATCAGCAGAAAAACAGAAGATTGAGAAACAAGGCATTGAGATTACCAGATTTGGGAGTTCACCGAGTTGGTCGACGTAAGCAGATTGAAGCTGCACTTTGCTGGGAATAAAGAAGTGAGCAGTCACTAAGGAAATTGGCGGAAGGCCTAACCCAACGGGATAGGGAATTCATCCATGCATACACGTAACTTCCATTCTTGTTTTGTGTGTTGTTTTTACATATTTCAAAAGAGAACCCGCAGGGGGCGGCCAAAGACACATGGCGCCAACGAGCACATGAGGAGCCAAGCCATCACGAAAAGGGAGTATCTCTACTCTTGCATACGTACATGCACATGCCTTTATTTTTTTGTTTTGTATTTGCAGGTTTAAAGGGAAAAAAAAAGAATAGAAAGCAGCAAAAATTAAAAAGCGGCAAAAGCACTAAAGACGGCGATGAAGCCACCTGACGGAAGGATTTCGGTCATGTCTGGCTGAAGACGATGAATTTAGCGCTAACAGGGAGGCAACCAGTGCATTTTGTTGCGATTTCTGTTTTCATGTTTTGTGTATACATGTTGTTGAGTTTTTAATTTTGTGTGTTATTTTTGTAGGCAAAAGCAAAGGCGGAGCATGTTAAGACAGAGGGAATGGTGTTTGGGCAATCACAAGAATGGGAGCTAATTCATTAGTGGTGGTAGAGTAAGGAAAGAATTCATGAGACGCACCTTAATGAATTTATACCAAGCGAGCAACGTATTGAGTACACAATTCCTTTACCTTAATTATTGCTTTGGCTTTGTTATTTTCTGTTATTTTCGTAAGTATGATCCAGACTTTTTGACCTTTCGTGACTCGTTTTGGAATTTTTGTAGACAGAATCTATAACTTTTGGGACCTTTCATGACATGTTGAGGTGGAATGGATCCATAACTTTTTGACATTTTTGGACTTCTTTCGGTATTTTCTGTTATTTTCGTGGAAAGAATCCACAGCTTTTTGACATATCACGATCTCCTTTGCTATTTTCTGTTATTTTCGTGGAACGAATCCACAACTTTTTGACATCTCACGATTTCTCTCGTTGTTTTCGCAGACAGGATCCAGTAACCTTTTTGACTTATGACGACTCCTTTTGTGGTTTAGCTAACCATCGTTATTGTAATTATTGTTCACCTCTTTTGCAGGTCCTATAAATTCAGCTCGGCATTGCTCTCCTCAACACGATCAGACATATATCCAAAGTAAGAGATAGAAAATGGAAGCAACTTCACAGCAGCGAGTTAAGCAAATTTGTGTTTTCTGTGGATCCAATACTGGTAATAAACCAGAATTCATTGAGGCTGCAAAGGAACTGGGGCGAGTCATGGCTGAGAAGAATATACACCTAGTGTATGGCGGTGGAAATCTTGGGATAATGGGAAGCATCTCAAAGCCGTTCAGGATGGTGGCGGTCATGTTTTGGGAATCATCCCAAGACCTTTGGCGGACGAACAGTTAATTGGACCAACAAATGGAGATGAACGCATCGTATCAGGTATGTCTGAACGACTCCATGAAATGATAAATACTAGCGGATGCGTTTATTGCGTTACCAGGTGGACTTGGTACTGTAGGCACTGCATTTTTACGCATGTGAAACCCGATGAGGAGTCTTATTTGGAGACAGCTACCTTTTGAGTCACGGATGCCGCGGGAAACGGATATCGGAAGGGGGAATTCAGAATAAGCAAGCTCACTGTCTTCGTTGGTGCTGCGTTCGTTACTTCTCTCGTACTCCGAACGGGAAACAGATTGCGGGCGTTCGTGTAGCGTTCGAGGGAGCGTTCGAACGGTGTCGGTAATTCTGGTTTTGCTGCTAGCCTCACACCCAGCCCATTTAGCTCCCCAAAGCCCATAAAACACATCCCAAATTAAAATAATTAAATATTAAATTAAATATTAAACTTAAATAAACATTTAAATCATTTACCAATTAAAATAAACAATTACCAACTTAAACTAAAATCATGCCTAAATTAAACAAATCACATACTAAATCAAAAGATAATCATACCAAATTAAAATCAATCATAACCAATTAGAGCCAATCATATATTTGACTTCCTAATCTAATAAGATATTTACCAATATAAAATATTTGTATTCCTAATCCAAGCCAATCAAATATTCAACCTTCCCTATCTAGCCAAGATTT
Organism: Zanthoxylum bungeanum; assembly: GCA_019454045.1. Classification (NCBI taxonomy): domain Eukaryota; kingdom Viridiplantae; phylum Streptophyta; class Magnoliopsida; order Sapindales; family Rutaceae; genus Zanthoxylum; species Zanthoxylum bungeanum. The sequence continues at coordinate 25,351 of SKCR01010589.1, read as the reverse complement.
GTCCCCCCTCAATCTTTGACTTCCCTTAACCAAACCAAATCAAATCCTTTGACTTCCCTTAACCAAACCAAATCAAATCCCTTTCCTTGTCAAACCCAACCCTTCACCAACCTTCCCAACCCTAGCTAGCTAGCCCCTAACTCATACACAACACACATAAAAATTACAGGAGGAACTCACCCAAGAAAAGAGTAAGCAAAAGATAAAGAGGAAAAGGCAGCGAAACCACAAGGAAATAATAGCAAAAGATAACGAACGAGAACAGTGAACCAGTGAACCAGGAGAGTTGCGGAGCACCCCCCCTTCCGACGATCGTGTACCGTGCATCCGAGAGATGATTTAAAAGGTTAGACCTGAGGGTACCTTTTCATTAGTTTATATTCATTTTATTATTATTATTATTGCATTCTATTCGCATGAGAGTCGTTTATGGAAGCATGTTGTGGCTTGAATGAAATGGAAGAGTGTCGTCTCTTGTGGTATATAGGATGGAAACCCAGACGTAAATTCCGTAGCCGAATCCGAATGGACGGTAGTGCGGTCTGTACATGGGACACAACTCCACGTACCACTTGAGTAAACGGCACATTCTCTTGTTTTGTGTTGCTTTTATGTATTTATTTTTCGTCATTTAAATTATGCATGTTGCTTATTTATGCATGACTCAATCGAGCGCATGGGCTTAGTAAGTGCGATGTGAGATCCCCTATGGGGAGGGGTTAAAGCCCTTTACCATGATGCTTTGCCGCGCCGGTTGATGTGTGTTCGGTTGGATGCAAGACACGTTCAATCGGACATACTTAGGATAGTATGATTGTCTTTGTGTTTGTATGCATGATGTGATGTGACGCGCATGGGCTTAGTATGTTGGTCTAAAGGTCCTCTCTTTGAGAGATCAAGAGCCCCCATAAGGCCACCTTTACGGCAGTACTTCGCCGCGCCCCCCCCCTTTATTTTGATGTTTATGCATTTTTGCCCATTTCATGCATCAGGTCCGTGTCCGTTCGAACGCGTTCACGAACGCAATTCGAACGCGCATACATTTCGCCTTATCATGCATCAGGTCTCATTTCCGTTCGAACGCGTTAACAAACGCCATACGAACGTGAGCATTCTGTTTCATTTCCGTTCGAACGCGTTAACAAACGCCATACGAACGTGAACATTCTGTTCCATTTCCGTTCGAACGCGTTTACGAACGCTACTCGAACGCGAGCATTCTGTCTCATTTCCGTTCGAACGCGTTTACGAACGCCACACGAACGCGAACACACTGAATTAAGTCATTTTCATCATATGTGCGTCTATGCCTATATCTATCTTCTTTTGCACCATGTCATAGCATGCTCACTTTAATGCCTAATTGCATCCCTAAGCGTCTTTTTGCATTATGTACTTAGTCGACCCTTTTGTTTGTGCATGGAAATATAATGGCTATTTGTTTATGGTATGTCTATGAAATCACATGTTCACCATCATTTGATTCGCCTTTATGTGTGCTTGTGTGGTTAGTATGTGCTTGCGTTTTCATGAATACAACATGCCAGTGAAATTGTCTGTTGTTGATTTAATGTACTTCTAAGCATGTAATCTTATATGTGAAATACATGTATGTTTAGGCGCATATTTTATCTTATGAATGTGAATTTAGAAGCATGATACCCTTAGAAATAAGTGTTACTTCAGCTTGTTTAAATTATTATATAAATCCTTTCATTACAAGTGACATGAGTAAGGGACCATTCCGAACCCAACGGTTTGAGGTCTTCCCTTGCGAGGGGTGAGTGCGGCCTTAAATCTTTGTCCCGGTTCACACCGGGTGGCGACTCCATGTTATATAATTCTTCCCAACTAGGCCGCGAGCCTAGGAACGGCGTCGCCCAGTTTCTGTGTTCCCACAGGTACCCTTGAAGAAATATTCACCGTAGCATCATGGGCGCATTTAAACATTCATCGGAAACCCATCGGGTTGCTTAATATTGAGCACTTCTTCGATTTTCTGTTTGTATTTCTCGCGGAAGCCAAGAGACATGAGTTCGTCACCAAATCTGTGGAAGATATTTTCCTGACTGCGACAAAGGCCGAAGAGTTGATTGACCATATCCTAGCTTTTGAACCGAAGCTCGACCCTATCCTCTCCAAATTGGACTGGACAGATGGTGATCGTGGCAAGAAGCGCAGACTGGACATTGATCTAAATCGGTGATGTGCCCTGCTGACCAGGTATTCCAAGGCCTATTTGGAAGTTTATGTTTTATTTTAATTGATGAAAAAAAAAATTAAAAGAAAAAAATGAATGAAAAGAAAAAATATTGAGTGAGAGAAGTCTTTGATAGTTAGATATATGTCTGGTGATGACATTGTATGCTGTAGGAGAAACCCTAGAAACAATAAGTGCGAGATGCGCTCTCATCCGGTACTCTGAATAGATTGATCTCATATTAGACTCAAAAGCACTTGATTATGGGATCCTAGCAGTAGAAGCCTGAGTGGTTAGCTAGGTGACTAGTTGAAGAGATGATGTATTAGTGAATGACCGTTTGCTTCGGTGTCCACACTCGTTTATTGATGCTATGATATATGATACGGTTGGAAATAAAGAAAAAAGTCTCTGAAATAAAAAGAAAAAAAAATAGACCGCCTATAACCGATAAGCGTGAAGCTACCCATGGGCGAGTATTAGGACCACCATGAAGAGAAATGCTACCTTAAAGGGTAGGTGTGTCAGAAAAAGAAAAGAAAAAAAAAAGGAGAAAAGAAAATGAAAAGAAAGAGACAAAAGAAAAAAGATGAAAATCATATCATGTTGAGTATGCTGAAGTAATCATAGAATGTGATCAAGACATGCAGGTTGGTTAGACCCATTGGTTCGATTCTCTGAAACGAAATCACTAAGTTGGCTTACTTAAGGAATAAGCTGCGAAAGAGCCTTAGCACACACACACATGGAGTCTAGCTCAGATCACCCATTCAGATGATTGGACTTGAGTATGTCGAGTACTTTGAAGGTTCTCTGGTTTTGACACAAAGCATTCGTTGAGGACGAAAATATGTTTAGCTATTAAGATTGTCTCGAGGAGAGCAATATAGTATGTTGAAATAAATCATTTGCATCATTATCAATCTTTGTCGGGTATGGCATTCTGGGGGCGAGGCCCACATCAGTATCAGTATCTGCCGGGTATGGCATTCTGCGGGTTGAGGCCCACATCATTATCAGCTTAGGGGCGAAGCCCATATCAGCTTGGGGGCGAGACCCCACATCAGTATCAGTCTGAAGGCGAGGCCTATCTCAACCTGGGGTGGGGCCCACATCGGTTCAGTTTCAGTATTTGTCGGGTATGACATTCAGAGGGCGGGGCCCACATCAGTTCAGATCAGTATTTTTCGGGTATGGCGTTCAGATGGCGGGGCCCACATCGGATCAGTATCAGCTGAGCATAGCAGCCTGGGGGCGGGGCCCACACCAGTTCAGATCAGTATATGCCGGGTATGGCGTTCAGAGGGTGGGGCCCACATCAGTTCAGATCAGTATTTGCCGGGTATGAAGTTCAGAGGGCGGGGCCCACATCAGATCAGTATCAGTATTTACCGGGTATGGCATTCTGAGGGAGGGGCCCACATCAGTTCAGATCAGTTTCTGTCGGCAATGGCATTCTGGGGGCGAGGTCCCATATTACATCAGTTTCAGTTTCTGCCGGGAATGGCATTCTGGGGGCGAAGCCCCACATCAGTATCAGTTTCTGCCGGGAATGGCACTCCGGGAATGGAGATCGGTTCGGGAATGGACCACAACACGGTGACGGTTCGAGAAGGGACTTCGCCACACCACAGAACGGTGACGGTTCGGGAATGGACCTCATCACATCACATCGCAGGTAACACTCCGGGTATGGAGATTTAAGGTCAGTTCCGCCAGGTACGGCACTCCGGGTATGTAGATATCAGATTGTTCAGCCAGGTACGGCACTCCGGGTATGGAGATTTCAGATCAGTTCCGCCAGGTACGCACTCCGGTATGGAGGTATCAGATTAGTTCAGCCATGTACGACACTCCGGGTATGGAGGAATCAGATCAGTTCAGCCAGGTACGGCACTCCGGGTATGGAGATTTCAGATCAGTTCCGCCAGGTACAGCACTCCGGGTATGGAGGTATCAGATTAGTTCAGCCAGGTACGGCACTCCGGGTATGGAGGAATCAGATCAGTTCGGCCAGGTACGGCACTCCGGGTATGGAGGAATCAGACCAGTCTGGCCAGGTACGGCACTCCGGGTATGGAGATTTCAGATCAGTTCAGCCAGGTACGGCACTCCAGGTATGGAGATTTCAGATCAGTTCAGCCAGGTACGGCACTCCGGGTATGGAGATTTCAGATCAGTTCAGCCAGGTACGGCACTCCGGGTACGGAGATATCACTGCGACACCCTAGGTACGGGGTTAGCATCATCTGTGGCACTCTAGCTACGGAGACGTCACCGCGACACCCTAGGTACGGGGTTAGCATCCAGACATCTGTGGCACTCTAGGTACGGAGACGTCACTGCGACACCCTAGGTATGGGGTTAGCACTCAGACATCTGTGGCACTCTAGGTACGGAGGCGTCACTGCGACACCCTAGGTACGGGGTTAGCATCCAGACATCTGTGGCTCTCTAGGTACGGAGACGTCACTGCGACATCCTAGGTACGGGGTTAGCATCCATACATCTGTGGCACTCTAGGTACGGAGGCGTCACTGCGGACACCCTAGGTACGGGGTTAGCTACAGACATATGTGGCTCTCTAGGTACGGAGACGTCACTGCGACACCCTAGGTACGAGGTTAGCATCCATACATCTGTGGCACTCTAGGTACGGAGGTGTCACTGCGACACCCTAGGTACGGGGTTAGCACTCAGACATCTGTGGCACTCTAGGTACGGATGAGTCACTGCGACACCCTAGGTACGGGGTTAGCATCATCACTGCGGCAGTCTAGGTACAGAGGCGCAACCGCGATGCCCTAGGTACGAGGCTTAGCACTATCAATTCAACACAGCAGGTGGACCAGGTGGCAGCTGGCGAGCCAGGTAAGTAAAAATGCATTGCACGTACTTTGATAGGATTGTCATTGTCACACACTGAACAAGTCCCATCAAAGTGGGGGCGACTGTAGGCATTGCATTTTTGCATATCGAACCGATGAGGAGTCTCGTAAGGAGGCACTACCTTTAAGTCGTGGAAGTTGTGGAAAACGGTCGTCGGAAAGAAGAAGTCAAGAATTGACATATTATTGGTTTTGATTCGCTAAGTTCGCTCGGAGTTCGCATGTTGAATCTTCGTTCGAGGTACATCTTTGACCCTAAATTCCCGCAAATCACTCTCTAAGCCCACCTAAACACCTAAACCCACATCCAAAGCCCATGAAACCAAAATAGATCAAACACCAAGCCCACCACCCATGAGGCCCACGACAATGACACCAAAATTCACCCTCCTTGCACTATTCAAACATGATTTATCCTTCCACCAATTTACTTTACACATTTGATCTCACTTTTTACCTTGACACCTAATTTCCAAGGCATTATTAGATCAACCCCACATCATTTAGCCATCACCATCCCCTCTCATTTTCTTCATTTTCCATCACTTTTTTTTTTGAATTTTCAACAAATGATCACAATTATACATAACCTTCCTTCCATTTCCAAACAAAACTTGTCATCAAATTGATTACATTTCATTATCACTTGCCAATCTCATTAATGCCCTCCATTTGCCTATTTAAACCCTCATTTTTCTGCCTTGGAACAGAGGATACACATCAAGAAAAGATTAAGCATTTTGAAGAACAAAACAGCCCCTTGCCTCCTCTTGCTCTCAAGTACACAGCTCTCTCCTTCACTGCCTTAGTCACGCCCAAAGGCCATCCTCCATTCAGCCCCTTGTCACGTCCATACATGCCTCAAGTCAGTGCCTCAAGTCACGCCTAAACCATCAACAAAGCAGCTCTCCACTCAGCCCCCTTGTTCACGTCTCAAGTCAGCCCTCACAGCCCCTTCTCACGCCTCTAATCAGCCATCAACTCACTTCCTCAAGACACGCATAAAGCCTCCAATTCAGTACATCATCTAGCCTCCATTTAGACCTGAAAGTCACGCCCCTCACTGCCTCTCACACACCTCTATTCAGCCCTCCACCTTGTCTTTATAGTTCACGCAAATTAGCCTCCCATTCCAGCCCCAAGAAACACGCCCAAACAGTCCCCTTACACGTCCAAACCACTGCTTCATATTACCCCTGAAACCAACTCCTAAATAACCCTAATTTTAGCCCCCCAAACCAGTGAATAAACTGCCCTAAACACCCTCTAAAATTCGCCCAAAACAGCAGCTCAAACACACTCAAAACAGTCCCCAAATTCACCGAAACAGTGAATAAAAAACTGCACTTGAAAGTCTTCGAGAAACCGAACAAACGGCAGTCCAATACCCCTCAAAATTCACCAAAACAGCCCATAATTCATTGCAAACCAGTGAGCAAAGTGTGGAGATTTAAATTGCAGCGAAACGAAGTGGAAACAGCGGACGAAACAGTGAGTAAAACGTCGAAACAGTGAACCGGTGGAATCGTGGTGTCTTAGCCTTTCCGACGGCCATATAACGCACCTCCAAAGAACGACAAAAAAAAGGTTAGACTTGAGGGTTTATATTATTAAATTTATTCACATAAAATAATGATTTAAAAAAATGTGTTTAGCATGAATAGTTAGTTTGGCATGTTATTTGGAATTTGTTCACATGAAATAATGATTTAGTGTATGATGTGATTTCGGGTGAATGAGATATGTGTTCTTTCTTGTGGTATATTGGATGGAAACCCGGACATAAATTCCATAGCCAAATCCAAATGGATGGTATTATGGTTTGCACTCGGGATACAATGCCCCGTACCACTTGAAAGATACATGTATTTTATTTCATCCAAACTTGTATTTGAGCATGATTAGGTTACTAGAATGTTATTTTATTTCAAGCATGTTTTAGTTATTTACCTTTTGTATTAGGAATTTAAATTAAGGCATGTTTAGATTACTATGTATGTAGCATGTTTGATGTGTGATGTCGGATGTTTGCCGTTATGAAAAGTTTACTGTTGAAGCATGCAAACCTAGAATTTAGACTACTTTGACCAACATGTATGTTGAGTAGACTTGGTTAATATTGCACAAATCCATTCATTACAAATGACATAAGTAAGGGACCATTCCGAACCCAACGGTTTGAGGTCTTCCCTTGCGAGGGGTGAGTGCGGCCTTAAATCATTTTCCCGGTTCACACCGGGTGGCGACTCCATTATTCTCCGGTTTAGTCCCCCGTGGGCTACTCCGTACTCCCAACTAGGCCCTGAGTCTAGAACATCATGCGTCGCCCAGTTTCTGTGTCCTACATTTATGTTTTTGTAAAAATATTTGATATTTTAAAAAACTTGATTTTTATTCTATAACATGTGTTGAAGTTGTTTTTGAAATTAAAAATTAATTTTGGGTATTTTTGAAGTGTTTAGGGAAAACTGGAAGCTATTATGGTAATAGACCATAAGTGCTTCAACTCTCTGGAAATTTTCCAGAGAGCTGAAGCTTTGTTTTGAACAAAACATGTGAAAACAAAATAATAATAATAATAATAATTTGTTGTTTGTGCGCACAATGCGCATGATTTTTGTTTTCGCTCGTTCTGGAGCTTCCGAACTCCGATTCAGTCCCGGTTTTTTCCTATACACTCGTAATGGAATATAGTATTTCATTAAATAATTTAAAATTACACTCATACTTGATATCCATGGGTTAGACCCATTTCCGCTGTGTGGGGCACCGATCCAACCCTAGGAGTTCCACAACTGTCCTAACAGTTCTGAAGAAAATCGTGGGATACGAACTCGAGGAGTTCTTCGATTTCTTGTAGTCTAGAGGTACTAGAGTCGGTGGAGTTACCGCCATATGTATTTTACTTTCACTATAAGTTTTTCTCATATAGTGGATTTTAGGCTGGTAGCCGAGATACCCAGAGTGATTTTTTACTCGCACGAGTTTTCCATTTCATCACCAAAATACTTGTGTTGATTTTGTGTGGTTGATATTTATTTTCTGCATTATTACTTATAGCTTGAACATTCTGCTTTGATATGTAATTGCGTAGACTTAAGGTTGGTTGTTAATTTGATTAATCCGTAGACACAATAATTAGGACTTGTCTTAGTTAATTATGATAAATTCCACATTGAATCAGAACCTTGGATAAACACGAACTTTTAAAGTGGATTCACATATCAACAAAACCCCAAAAAAGGAAGAAACAAAAAAATCAGGGGCTACAAAAAAAACAAAATGAAAAATAAAAGGAAAAGAAAACCAAAGGAAACCATGAATAAGAAATAGTGAGGGGAGAGATGGGGCTCCCTTGCTGCCACCCACCAGGGTTGGTGGCAGCAGGAGTGAGAGCCATTTTCAAAAGAAAAATGGAAAAAAAGATTTGGCAAAACAAACTATAAAAGAAAAAATGAAACAAGCAAAAGATGAAAAACAAAAACTGAGAATGGGAAATGAAGAAAGAAATAACAATGAAGGAACAATAAATATTAGATCTAGATATAGTGGGAAGGAAATTGAAAGAAAACAAGAAAAGAAAGAAAAGAAGAAATAGATATGGAGAGAGAGATATGGAAATGAGAGAATGTGGTCGGCTAAAAAATAAGAGTTAAGGTTTTTATTCAGAGAAAAAAATGAAGAAAGGGTTTAGCAGGTTCAATATGCGTAGGACTTCCCCTTAAATTAAAAGCAACTCAAATTATATATAAGACAGTATAGTACTAGCAATGATGAGAAAAATGAGTACAAGTATTTAAAAGAAGAATTTTTTTTTAGGGTTTAAAAAAATAAATAAATATTTACCATAAAATGGACGGTTTCTCTAGATTTTGGTGTGAATATATGTTGTTAATTGTTTATTTTTTTCGAGATAGTTGTTCATAGGCCGATAAGGATGTAAGAATGATCAAGAAGCGATGAGTCATCATGGATTTGGGACTCTCCCTAATAGGTGCTCTTGAGGATAGTCGATACAGACGGTCGGTTGAAGTTCTCAATTTTGACCTAAAAATAAAGTTCTGAAATACATAAAAATTTCAATTTTTAGTGTGTAATGTGATATATGTATATATATATATATATAATCATTTTATCGGTAAGGACCACATTTAAAATTACGCCTAAGATCTTATAAAATTTAAAACAATTCAATGTCGTATTTGCCCTCTCCCCTCTCCTAAAATACTTGAATCCTACAATTGAATGAAAAATTAGATTTTACTTGAATCAACCCATATATCCTTATAAAGAGTTTATTGTCAAACATGTGATTCAAACAATAGAAATATATCATGCCAATGTACCTCATATGATTCATGTCTCAAGGTCAAATGTTGATTAGCACACTAAACTATCCATGTGGTTGAGAGTCCTCACAGCTCCGACACAAACACAATTATCTTTCCGTGAGTGAATAGAAACTTGGAACTACTTTAGATTTCATCTGAATTGTTTAACACCTGAATCGTCTCATATGCATCTATCATTGTGATGATGAGGTGTTTTAAACCAATAGTTCAAACATGAAATGTACTCCATTTAACGTGTATGAGAATCCACATCTTAGAGTCAAGCGAGGATGAACATGCTGATCTCGCCTACCCCACAACCTGGTTTGAATAACAACACATCTCAATTTGTACAATATTCTGTTTTGATATATGGTGAGATGATAAAATTATATTTTGATCAAAAACTAATATTTTTATCTTTTACAAATCACATATTTTTGGTTATATTTTTGTAATCGCAATATAAATAAGGACTATAACTATTTTTTTACAAGTGAACATAAATTAAGATCTACATTGGATCTCGCATAAATCGCAGCACAACTTGATCTGAATAACGATGCAATTACTTTGCCCAACAAGCAGGTTGTGGCTCACACGTATATCGTCTCTGTCAATAACAGAAAAATTTGAGCCCACAAATAACTAACCCCGCAGCTTCACCTAGGGGTGGGCATTATCAAATTCAGATTGGGATAGGACCAAATCTGAATCTGATCTGATTCGATAAGAGATGATTTGTTTGGTTCGATCGGATTTTGAGTTCTTATCGGATCGGATTTGATCCGATAACTATCGAATCGAATCAGATTTATTCGATCCGATTTGATATCTTAACGAATCGGATAAATTCGATTTGATAAAATATCTGAATCTGATAGAGCATCCGATTTGATAATGAATCCAATAGTGGATTCGATTTGATAACGGATCTGAATTGATAAAATTGATTTGAATTTTAAGTTATCCATCTGATTCGATAAAATTGTTATGAATTTACAAAGTTTCAAGTCAATTTTTCGAATCGGATCCGTTATCAAATAGAATTTATTATCAAATCGAATCTACTATCTGATTTATTATCAAATCGGATTCTCTATCGGATTCGAATCTGTTATCAAATCGGATTCGAATCCGTTATCAAATCGGATTCTCTATCGAATTCGGATTTGTTATCAAATCGAATAAAATCCGATTCGATCCGATAGTTATCAAATTTATCTGATTCGATCCGAAATTCGACAAACGAACCAAACACGCTTTGATCGGATTCGAGAGCCAGATCCGATCCGATGCCCAGTCCTAGCTTCACCAGACTTATATAACTTCAAACGATATATATATATATATATAGGTTCAAGTTACACCTGGTGTAACTCTAAAGAGTTACACCTTTTTTAAGCCATTAGATTTAAGTAGATCTAACGGTCAAATTTTTTTTCTCATTAATGCTAATATTCTTACAAGTTTCTCATTAATTGTATCTTATTTATTGCATTCAAAACATATCCATAAACCCAACAAAAGAAAATATATGACTCTCTCTTTCTCTCTACATTTGGTGTTCAATCCTTTGTTTGTCTGAGTCTCTACATTGCTCCTCCACCATTGTTTCAGGTTGCCGCAAAAAAAAAAAAAAACAAGCTGAACTGTGGGTGTGTGTGAGTACTCTGTTTCTTGGGTCACCATTATTTTAGCTCATAGCAATTGCAAGTTGGTTATCTTTCTTTCTCTCTCAAGGTCAACTGTTTTTCCTTTTTTTGTTTATTTATTTTAATTTAATTCTTTATCTGGGTTGACTCTCTACATTGCTCCACCATTGTTCCAGGTTGCTGCCAAAAATTAAAAAAAAAAAAAAAAACCAATTGCATTAACGTGTTGTGAGTGCTTTATTTCTATTGTGAGTACAAATTGCATTAAAGCTCAACCATTGTCATTTTAAACATTTTTATTTAAAATATTTGCATATTTTTTTATTTGTGTTCATTATTTGTATTGGTTCTTATAGTTACTAAATAGCAAATGGAATGTGAAGAGTTATATGATGTTCCAAATAATTCGAGACCATCAGAGCAAGAGTTACCGCTTAAAGATTTTGGTGATTGTGAGTTGAAATCCAAGCCATATGTCGGAATGCAATTTGACTCCCTTGATGATGTTGAAACTTTTTACAAAGAATTTGCCAAAAATGAAGGTTTTGGAATCCATATCCGTACAAGTAAAAAAGCACCCAGAAGTGATGATGTAACAAGTCGTATTTATGTATGTTGTAGTGAAGGGCAGCGCAAAATAAAAAATACATTAGACAGTGGTTTGAGTAGAGATGATGAAAACAAGGCCCGTAGAAGTTGCTCAAGTCTTAGAACTGGATGTGAAGCAATGCTTAGGGTCATGAAGAATAAGAAGTTGCAAAAATGGGTTGTGAAAGGATTTGACAACAACCATAATCATGGTATTATTAGTCCAAAAAGTGTGTCATACCTCCGATGCCACAAAAAAATGTCTACTGCTGTTAAGAGTCTAGTTGAAAATTTTGGTGAAGAAGGTCTTCCAACATGAAAAGTTGCCATGATGTTCAATGTAGGTGACCAGACATTTACAAGTAGAGATTGTTGGAATCACTTGAGAGATGTTAGGGGAAAAAATCTAGATGCTGGAGATGCCTCAACGGTCCTCAATTATTGCCAAAAACAACAAGCTCAAAACTCCAATTTCTTTTATGCAATTCAATGTGATGATGTTGGCCATATGGTTAATTTTTTTTGGGTGGATGCACGATCAAGAATGGCTTATCAATACTTTGGGGATGTAGTGACATTTGAAACAACTTACAAAACAAACAAGTATGATATGCCATTTTCTCATTTTACGGGGTTAAACCATCATTGTCAATCAAATTTATTTGGTTGTGCATTGTTGCAAAATGAAACAGAACAAACTTTTGTGTGGCTATTTGAAACTTGGCTTCAAGCAATGTGGGGGAAGGAACCAAAATCTATTATTACGGATCAAGATTTAGCCATGGGTGCAGCTATTGCAAAGGTATTCCCAAGAACTCGTTATCGTCTTTGTCTTTGGCATATTAAGAAGAAATTTCCAGAGAAACTTTCCCATATATATCATAAGAAGTCAATATTCAAACGTGAGTTGAAGGGGTGCATACGTGAGTCACCCAGTGTGGAAAAAAATGAGGAGGCTTGGAAGAGCCTAATATTGACTTATGGCTTGGAGAGAAATGAATGGCTTGAAGGATTATATAATATTCGACAGTCATTGGTACCGGTTTACAATAGAAATACTTTCTTTGCAGGAATGAACACTACCCAGAGAAGTGAAAGCATCAATGCGTTCTTTGACTCCTTTGTTAACTCAAGAACTACATTAAAGGATTTTGTGGTTAAATTTGCAAATGCGATGGACAGTCGTTATAAGAAAGAAAGAAAGGAAGACTTTGATTCAAGACATAAAACACCTTCTTTGGTAATTGGCTCAAAAATAGAGCATCAAGCTGCTTCTATATACACGAGAACCATATTTAGCAAGTTCCAAAAAGAATTGGTGAGTAGTAATCACTTTACAAAGGAAAAGGTTGAGAAAAATGGAACTTTTTATAGGTACAAAGTAACAAGTTCCTTTGATCCAGATGATGCATTTATTGTGAAGCTGAACTTGGAATCAAAAGTTTGTGAATGTGACTGCCAACTTTTTGAGTTTATGGGAATTGTTTGTAGGCACATGTTATTAATCTTTCAGGTTAAAAATATTTTTCAGATTCCAAGCCACTACATCCTACAACGTTGGACAAAAGAAGCAAATAAAGAACTCAAAAGTGTTGAATATAGATCAAGCTTTGAGGATAAGCATCATATGTCAAGAGCCTTACGAAGCATCCATGTTTGTCAACGTGTAATTCAATTGTCTAACCTTGCTGAAAAATCTGAAGATATATATAAAATGATAATCTCAGACTTAGACCACACCCTTAAGAAAGCTTTTGGAATGGAAAATGAATTGCTTGAAGATAAGGAAGATGATGAAATGGATATGCATCACAAGAGTGGTGAATCAGCTGACATTGTTGAAGTAGAAGATTGGTATGTCATTATTCCTTTGAATATAAAAGATCCACATGTATCACAAACCAAAGGTCGAAAGAAAAGTACTGAGAAACAGGGTTCTGGTGGGAGAATTAAAAGTGGGTTTGAAATATCATTAGCTCGTGCAACGAAAAAAAGACGATCTTGTCAACTTTGTGGGGGTTATGGTCATAATCGTCGTACTTGTAAACAATATAATGGCGAAGGAAGTGATTACCAAGATGAAGAAAACATTACAGAGGTTGATGACAATGATATTGGTGATTTAGCATAAAGTGAGTTCTTTCTTTACATTTTTCGAGTTTTTTTTTTTTAAAGAATTTTTATTGTAATAATATATATCTCATGTTTCAAATTTACTTATACCTTTTTTTGTTCTACTGTAGGTACATGTGGCTGAAGAGAATCACAAAATTATCATTCCTTGGTGGAATTTATATATATATATATATTGAGTCCAAGTAGCTGAAGGAACTATGTTTAAGGACCTATGTTGTTAATCATGATAAAATAGTTTTATTTGGTTTTTTGTTTTGTTTTTTAAGGACCTATGTTGGAATAATATTTTTGATTCAATTTAATGTCATTAACAATGTGTTTGTAACCCCACGTTTGAAGGACTGTAGACTAGTTCAAAAGTGAATTAATGTGGAACTAGTCTTTACAAAAATCAGATCATTACACATGTATATAAATCACAGCTAACAATTAAAAACTAATCCTAAAACTACAGAAAACTAGTCTTGGCTTGAACTCTTCCAATGCACAGTTATGGCATTTTGCCTCTCTGCCCAAGTCTTTGTCTTGATACACTCCAATACCAGGAGTAGAATCGGACATCAGGCTTCAAGATGGAATGACTAGTCCTCTCTTTTGGAAATCTGTCAGGAGTTGAGCTGCCGAGATCAAAGTGTCTTAAAGAGGGATAATTGATTCATTTGCTCTCAATTTATTTCTTCACTGCCAAACATAACAGGCTACTACTGCAATCAGGTCCATTTTTGCTTTCGTTGCCCAACCAGCTCAACCAAGTCTGAAAAGGAATTTAAGGCCGGGAAATCACATCTAACCCAGCTGAACAGTTTATTCCACATAGGTTGGACATCACTACAGTTCCATAAAGATTTGAGAAATTCCTTTATATCACCCTCAGTTTAAATTATGTAGCCTAGCAATGAGAGTCATTCAATAGCTTTGTATAATCCCTGTGACAAAGAAAGGCAACTTAAATAAATTCTTTTTTTGGTAGAACAAAATGGTATATAATTAAACCATATGGTTGTTACCCCAAAGTCACCAACCGTAGCCAAACAAAGAGAATTATATAGGTTGATAATTTTAAAGAGAGGTTAACTGCTGCAAAATCAAATCCCAAGCAACATAAGAGAGGTTAACTAAGTGGCTCTCACGTCCAAATGGCAATAATTGTGGATGGGTGAAAATACTACATCCATAAATATAAAGAACACTTCGAAATACAATAATAAACAGCCACCAATCACACATTTACCACCTCTTTAACATCAAAATAAGCCTAAACAACAAACACAAAATCATCTAACCAAATGTTGTCCTCACCACATATATCTCAGATTCACTTTGCACATTGTAGTGCATGTATACACAAGTGCCAAAATGAACTTGAACCCATCTTGATCATATCTAAGCAAAAAATATAACTTCTAGCATGATCTAGAAATAGGCAAGTTTCATGAAAAGACCATACCCAACATTTTTAAAATGGAAAAAAAAAATTCATTGGGGCATTTTATCAAACAGTTGGAGCACAAAAGGAATGAGTCGAAGTTGTGTAATCAATTGGCCATGAATTCCTAATTACTCAGTATAAAAATCACTCAACATACACCATTTTATCAAGGACTTAACTATAATTATCAAATAGATCAACATGATTATCAAAGGGAATCAAAGAAAAGCAAATAATTAAAAAAATCAAGAAGACCTATGGCAGAACATTTTAATTTATGGGGCAAGAACATCCTAGAATTTCATCTGGCCAAAAAGAAGGGGAAAGTGGACTTACCTCGTGCGGCGATGAGTGGGTAGTGCCCAAGTCTCCATTGCTGCCGAGTGGGAAGTCGGAGATGATGACCCACATTTGGCAGAAAAACATCTTGTTTGGCATGGGGGAAAATGACCCCAATCCATTGAAGACAATTGTGAATTTTCTCTCTAACAGTATTCAGCTTGGTTTTTATTTTCTTTCTTCTTTTTCTGCCGGCATCCTGTGGAGGTGGAAGTGGAGGACCAATGGAGGAGGAAGAGGAGATAGAGGAGATGGTATATCATGTGATGGGTGTATATAACATTAGAAAAGAGAGAGAGTGTATACGGAAAAAAAAAAAAAAAACAAGTAATAAATAAATATAATTAATGTGATTTTATTAAAATTATCTGTAATAATGAAAGAGTACTCATTTATTATAGATCTACAACTAAATAAACTTTATAAAACTTGAATTTTTTTCTAAAACAACGAGACATAATTATAATCCATCTCTGCATTGAAAATGATGGCTGCTACTATCACTATGCACGCGAAATTAATTCACATTTTTATAAACTTTGTTTTCCTAATTGTTGGAAACTCTGCCGTCAAACCATCTCTTCTAGACTTAAATGGGGTAAATAAAATTTTCGACTGTCTCGGACTCTTACAATAAACATAATTCATGGATTCGAACTCAGGACTTGAATGTCAGGTCCTCCTCTTGTGGATAAATTTTATACAATTAGCTATCATTATATTGATAAAATAATTCAAGTGTTTGTATTTTTAATTTATTGGATACTTACAAAATTAATAAAATTATAAAATCTAATATCTTCATAATAACTATTATGATTTTTCCGTAAAGCGGCCTTTTTTTTTGTACCAAATGAATTTTATTATAAAGTTATTTAAATTTTATAATTTTATACTATTTTTAGTATTATTAAATAATAATAATAATAATAATAATAATATAATAATAATAATAATAATACAAATCTATATAGTATATCAAAGCGGAGAAATATCTGCATTTTTATGTTGTCTACGTAGGTGTTTTTATTTTTGAGGATGTATACGTAGGCGTATGAATAATTAATATTTAAAATGAATTATTAATATTTAAAATAAATTATTAATGTAAAACTTTTCACATTCTTCCACCATTAATATTGTATTTTCTCGGATCCTCCAAATTTTTCGTTTTCCAACATTATTAATTATTGAAAATACGTTAATCAAATATATATCGTTTCAAAAAAGTAATTAATGTTTCAACTTTCCATATTCTTCCAACTCTTTCAAACTTTTTGTTTTCTAATAATATTAATAATTGAAAGTTTGTTAATTAAATGTGTATTTATTTCAAATGAATTATAAATATTTACTTTTTCACATTCTCATTAATTCTCACTTATTTATTAGTAGAAATTTAAGAGTCATGAGTTATATTAAGTTAACTATAAAAGAGTTTCTAAGCAAGTCAAATCCATACTTGCATTAAGAGATTTATTTTTCATTAATAAAAAGTTATAAAATGAAATAAGTCAGAAGTCATATTTGTTAATTTGAGATAATATTAAAGAAATTATATTATATGGATAACTATAATTAAAAATATAATATTAATTAATTTTATTTTTTATATTTATTATATATCATATTTATTTTTAATAATACGAGCCATTTAATTTTTGTGGAGAATGGGTAAACAGTATGGGCCTGCAATGATTGAGCGGTCAAGACTGAATCTCACCCGTTAAAATTTAATTGATCCAACGGTTCATAAATTATGTAAAACAATAGCCTCGATAATCTTTAGCCTAACCCCAACTTAATGAAGCCGTAAAATTTGCCTGAAAAATAAAAGAAACGAAGACGAATTCGAAAGCAATTACAATGGCGGCTTAATTCTTAAGGTAAATTTCTTCTAAATTTGCATGTATTTTTTTAATTTCCTCATGTTTGTTTGTTTAGTTTTTTTTTTTTTTGTTGGCTGTGAGGTTTTGAAGATTGTGCTCTCTTTTCGCCTTTAGAAAACGATAAGTAAACAGCATGGATCATATCAGTAAATTGCCGGATGATATTTTGATAAATATTTTATCTCGCTTAACAATTGAAGAGGCAGCAAGAACAAGCATTTTATCAAACAGGTGGCGATATTTAAGGACATATTTTACTGGTTCATTGGACTTTATTGACCCTTACATAACGAGGCATTTGGCAATTTGCTCAGACCCGTATTACGTTTCTGAGGATGAAGGTATCATAATCGCAAAAAGGCACAACTTTATAGATCGTGTTGATGAAATTTTGGGATCTCTTGAATCTCAAATTGTACAACAGTTAAGGATTTGTTTCCCTATAGACTCTGATTATGATGTTGATGATTGGGTTCAATTTGCTTTTGAAAAGAGAGTTCAAATGCTTGAGTTGGACTTTAGTCAAGAGGGGAGAACAGATCATGAGTTGCATGTTTTTTTACCTTGTTTGGAAACCAGTTCCTGCTTCAGTTCACTTATGTCCCTGCGTTTATCCGATGTTGATATACCTGAAGAGGTTCTCGAATTTTTGTTATGGAATTGTCCGTTGCTTGAGGTGTTAAGGCTTAAGGGTGCTGAGAGTTTGGTT
The DNA here is from genome assembly GCA_019454045.1 of Zanthoxylum bungeanum. NCBI lineage: Eukaryota > Viridiplantae > Streptophyta > Magnoliopsida > Sapindales > Rutaceae > Zanthoxylum > Zanthoxylum bungeanum. The sequence continues at coordinate 7,187 of SKCR01010589.1, read as the reverse complement.
AGTGTTAATGTTTCTGCTCCATCACTCAAGTTGAAGCACTTGGAGTTGAGGGATTTGCCCAACGTGAATGATCTTGAAATTGATGCAGCGAATCTTGAATCATTTGTATATTGTGGAAGAGAGTTAAATGTTAATTTTAAACATGTTCCTAGACTTGCTGAGATGTCTATTGAAGGAGAGTATTGCACATACACTCTGTATAATCTTCACCAGCTTTCAAGTTTTCTTGCACAATTAAGTACTCTGAAATTAAACCTGGAAACTGTTACTGTAAGTATGTTTTTATTTTGTTCTTTTATTTTCTACATACCGTTAAATATTAGCCAATATAGATGCTTTTATGTACTTAATTCATCAGATTGTTTCAGGTGCCTGAGGATGTAATCAACAGTATTCCTAAATTACCAAATCTCAAGCATTTGGAAATGACAATCTCGACAGCGGATGTAGATTGCTTTCATACTTGTGTTGCTTTCTTGAAAGCATCTCCTTTTTTGCGTGAATTCACATTGAAGGTGGATGTTTCCTCTGCAATTGATTTGATATTTTCAAATGCAGATGCATTGTTGATTTTGTGTGTGCATGATTAGTTAAACACTTTCCTCATAACCATTTTGAGAGTGTTCCTATTTCATTTTCTATGTGCATATTTATGACATGAATGTCTTATTCCCTTGTGGCAGGTATTCCTTACAGTGGAACCGTGTCTATACATACAGAACATCAAGGACCATCCACTTTTAAACCTTAGGGTGGTGTCATTCATTGGGTTCGACGGGCGTGAAGCTGATATTAAGTTTCTGAAGGACTTGCTTGAGAATGCTGTGATGCTGGAGAAGATCGTAATCGATCCTTGTAAATTAAATTTTATGGGAAATGCTGTGGAGTGGTTATACAGGAGTAGAGAGAGTTACAAGTCCGCTAGAAAGTGTGCTATTGAGTTGGCAGAAAAATTCCCTCATTTGGAATTTGTGATACCAGAAATCTTCACGCCAGCTGCTCGATGAAATGTGTCCTGGCACGAGCCATGACCAGATGTGAGCTGCTCTAATAGCCGTTAGTGAAACTGTTATCAGGAAGTACTTTGATCAAATTCTGTGTTTAAAACACCATGCTTGCATAGTTGTTTATTTTGTTTCGTTTAACAGAGCTGTTATCGAAACTGTTATCAGTAAGTACTTCGATCAATTTTGTAAACACCGTGCTTGCATTGTCATATTTTGTTGTTAGGTCCTGAGTTTGAGTCCAATGGGTGTATTTCTTATAAGAGTCTTGGACAGTCGGGGGTTTTACCTATTTCGCTTAAGTTCGGGTCAGGTAGTTTGGCGGTAGGGTTTTCAACGTTTTATATATATATATATAGACACACATACATACAGTTAGGTTCAGGTGAACTGTAAAAGCAGATGAAGACAAAAAAAATTTGTATCTTTTAACTGAATGTGCACTTTACGGGGCCGTAAAGTGTAGCCCTGATCTTGACCAGTGTGTGTGTGTATATATATATATAGAGTTTTGTTTAACAAGCTTATAATTGTTTCCATGAGCTTATTTGCTAGTCAATTTAGACAGAAGAAAATCCATGCTCTTCAAGATAATCTCTGCAACAAATTTGAATTTACCAACTTTTTGTCTCCATGAGCTTATTTGTTCCAACTCAAATGTTAAGTAGCTTCTAATGTTTAATTTTAAAGATTATAAATATCACACCAGGAAATTTTAGATATTTTCAACGCTATCAACTTATCGTTCAACAACAATATTGACGAGCGTAAATAATAAAAATACTGGTCTTTCACCCATAGATAATGACATGTTTGAAAATACGAATTTTAGATTAGATAGCAAATTATCCATTAAATTACATATAAATATTTGCACAAGTGTTGTCAATTCTTTTTATGCAAATTATTTATATTTTTATATGCTTTGAAGCAAGGGTGGTCATGGAGGGAGTCGACATATGCGATCTGTTGAGATCTTGAAATTTGACCTAAAATTAAAGCTCCCGAATGTAAAGAAATTTTATATTTTAATATATAATTTAACTTATTTAATTGTTATCATTTATTGGTAGAGATCTCATATTAATAACTCATATAAGGCCATACAAAAATTAATACAACTCGGGTAGCCCCTGCTTTGATGGTTTATTTTAGAGAAAATTATCAAAATCTCTATAGAAATTTCTCAATGGTAGGTTTTACCACTTTAAGGGTAAAATAGTAAAAGGCAAAAATGAAGAGTTAAACCATTTTTAAAATGAGTTTTCAAACATAAGGGAGAAAATTATCAAAACGGTATCCATAGAAAATTTCTAAAACTATAAACTCTTATTTAATTTGTGGCCCATTATTCTTTCTTTTGTTAGCTTGTAGGGTTAATTTATTTTGCCTCATTCAACATTGCTAACATAAGCAATACAATTTTTAAATCAAAACAGTAATTAATTTTTGGGAGAAAAATACAACTAATATATATGAAACGTTAGCTTGTATTAAAAATTAAATTCAATGGGAACTCAGAAAGTTTTTTGTGATGACAATTTAGCTGTGAAAGTGAAAGAAAATAATTAAAAAAAATCAAAGTAACATCATCAACCTGCAATTAATGAAGAATCCATCAACATCATTTGATAAACATTTGCAATTATTTCTGTTTTTATTTTGTAAATCACTTTCTTGTTAAGTGGCTGATATCTTTTCGCTTCTTTTTTTTTTTAATTTTTTATTTTAAGTTAAGGGTTCCTGTTATTTTGTGTGTACTGTGAAAATTAATTTTCTAAACTTAATATATAGAAGTAGATCTGACATGTTCTAAGCTTTGATATTCATACTGTGTCAGAGATGATTCAAGAGTTTCTAATATAAACTAATACTCAAACTATATCAAGCATTAATTACAATGTTTCGAACATAAATATCAGTAAATTGTAATTTTTATAAATAAAATTTTATATAATAAGATTCTAAATTCATACATTACTCGTATAGTTTAGAAATTTACAGGAGATATATGATAAGAACTGTTAGGTGTGCAAACAAAGTCTCAAAGTCCCATATTGGTTAGAATTGGGGAAGATCATGGGCATGTATCTTCATTGGTATGAGGCCTTTTGGGTAAAGCCCAAGAGCAAATCCATGAGGGCTTAGGCCCAAAGTAGACAATATCATACCAATGTGAAGATAGATGGTGTCATAGGTTCCTTACAAGTGGTATCAGAGTCATGCCCCGGAGTTAGCCATGTGGATGAATCCTCAGAATATCGAACAAAAAGACGGTGAGCCCCGATCGTGATCCGTGAATGTGCTCGGTTAGATAGCGGTGTGCTCCGGTCTTCATGGACGTGTCCTAATCCCAACACGGTGAAGAAGAGTTGGCCTAGGCTAGAGTGGACGGACGGATGATCGTTTGAGGAAAGGCTCGGTGGTCCTTTGTGGTCCTTTGTTCGAGGGGAGGATCGTTGGGTGTGCAAACAAAGTCTCAAAGTCCCACATTGGTTAGAAATAGGGAAGATCATGGGCATATAGACCCGGCCGGCGGTTCGGTTCCGGTTCGGAACCGAACCGAACCGGCCGGTTTCCGGTTCCACACTTAAGTGGAACCGAAACACCGAACCGAACCGGAACCGAACAGTTCAATTCAAAGAATTTTTTTTTTTTGAAAATTATTTAAAATAAATGAGATTAATTTTATAAATAAAAAAATTTTATTACATTGAAGAGCTTGAGCTTAAATTTTTAAAAATTTAAGTTGCCTACGTATCATCCAATGGTGAGAGGAATCAAAGCTCACGTAGTTCCATTACAAGTTTTAGACATATCCCCTTTGTAAATTATAATTTTACAATTATCAATCATCATTATCAGTTGATCGTTCGGCTCCGGTTCCGCTTGCACTTGTTGCAGAAGTATTATCGAACAAATCTTCAAAATCATCGGGGGCATCTTCTTGTTGTCTCAGATCAGCTCGAGTCCAATCATCCACACAAGCTGTTGCTTCTAGAGTGCTTGGATGTAATGAAGATCGCCTAGCTTCCAATATATTACCTCTCAAGCTGAAGGTTTGCTCAACCGCAACGGTGGAAATATGTGCTGCCAAGATCTATTTAGCAATAATAGATAAAACGGGATATATATTTTGATGCTGGTTCCACCATTCAAGGATTTTAAAATTTTTACTGCATAAACTTTCATTAGAAAACTCAAAATTTGTAGATAAATAATTATCTAATTCAGGGTTATTAGTTGTCGTATCCCTAGAATTCTTATTTCGTTGCAATAACCAACGATCCCCTGCGATAAGTCTTGTTTGAATTACCGATTCGCTACTACTAGATTGACCTAATGTTCCTAAGTTATATCTTACAATATAATCATTAAATAAAATAATTAAATCACTTCTTAATTTCGTCATTATGCTCGTAATATCAACATCATCTAATATTCATAAATAACCATAGTAAGCTTGTAAACCACCATTCAAACCTTCTAATTTAAATCTAGGATCAAAAACAGCAGCAATAAGATAAAGTAAAGGAATTTCTCTAAAATAATTCAACAATTTTACCTTCATAGCAGTAATGGCTTCGAGCAAAACAATATCATTAGGGTCGTCACTGTCAACATGTTCATCGAGAGTGCCAACAATATTCAAACTCTCAAGAAGAAATAAATATGTTGTAGGATAATAAACACCGCTAAAAACTAAAGTAGCATCACTAAAAACTCTTAAAATATCTAAAAAATTTCACAAATATCTCATTGACTAGGATAAAGTGTGATATTTTGAACATGTTAAGAAAAAAAACTACATAATGCATCTTTGTATTGAAATGCTTGACATAAAAGAAAATAAGTAGAATTCCAACGTGTTGGAACATCTCTTGAAAATTTAATCGGTTTAATACCATTTATTTTACAAAACTTGGTCCATTCTCTCATAACTTGAGAATATGACCAAATACAGTTAAGTGCCGTTTTAATTGGATCAAGGAAATGTGATAATAATTTTAGTCCGTCTTGCACACATATGTTAAGGACATGACATGTACAACGAATATGAAAAAATCGACCCCCTAAATTTGGTTCACATAAGGATTTTAAATCATGAATGGATGCAGTATTTGCAGATGCATTATCAAATCCAATTGTTAAATTTTTTTATACTAAACCATATTCATCAAAAATTACCTTCATCATTCTATAAATATTATGTGCAGTATGTGGGTCATCAAAAACTCTAAATGCAATAAGTCTTTTTTGCATGGTAAATGATGCATCAATCCAATGACAAGTCACACTCATGTATGAGTGTGTTTTCCAATGGTCACTCCAAATATCAGAACATATAGAAATACGACCTTTCATCTCTTTAAATATTTCATTTAAAATAATTTTACAATCTTTATATAATTTGAAAATATGACGTTTTGTTGTGTTTCGAGTCATTCTACATGCAGCAGAGTTTAAAGCATTATGCATGTAATTAGTAAAATGAAGTTTTTCACCAAAGCTTAAAGAAAGATGTGCCATACAAGTTAATTTCGCAAATTCTTTTCTATTTTTTGCATCAGAATATTTAAATAAATCTACACTACTCGTACCTCTACTAGATGATGCGTACCTGGCCATTTGAGTCTGCGTCGTATCAATGCCAAATTCAACCGGATAATGTTTTTCCATGTGCTTGATCATATTGCTGTATCCACCATAAAATTTATAGATAACCCCACAATAGTTGCAAATTGCTCGTTGTGAACCATCTTCTAGGCGTTCCAAAGTAAAATGAATTTTGAAAATATCTGAGGACCGAGCCTTAACTTCTCTTCTCCGTGATTGTGCACTGACACTAGGGCCGCTCTCTTCGGTTGGCATATTTGACATTATGTTCTCAGATGAGCTTGCCATTTTTCGTTTGAGAAATTATGAAGAAAAATAAGAAAATTGAATAATTGCGATGCGAATGATAACAAATTAACAACTAAATGAATTGAGATTGAGAATAAGAATATAAGATTATAAGAGAATTGTATTGAAGTAAGATTGAGAATAAGAGAATTGTAGAAAATGAGAGAGTTGAGAATTTGGTGTGATGAAATTATGAAAAATGAATCATATTTATAGAATTTTAGAATTTTTTTGATACCAAAAATGTCCCTAAATATAACCGTTTTAGTACCGTTGTTATGGGTACATTAGTAATTTATATTTTATATAATAAAAATAATTTTTATTTTTTAATATTTTTTTATTTGGGCAGGGAGCCGTTTCCAACGGCTACTAGCCGTTGGGGCATAGGGTTCCTGTTGGAACCCTACGGTTCCAACCGGAACCGTCCGAACCGGTGGAACCGTACGGTTCCACCGATTCGGACCGGTTCGAGTTGGGGTGGAACCCCAACCGAACCGGTCCCCTTCCGGTTCGGTTCCAGAACCGGAACCGGAACCTTCCGGTTCCAACCGGTTCGGTTCCGGTTCCGAACCGGAACCTTGGCCGGGTCTATGGGCATATAAGGATGGACATGTATCTTCATTAGTATGAGGCCTTTTGGGTAAAGTCCAAGAGCAAATCAATGAGGGCTTAGGCCCAAAGTGGACAATATCATACCAATGTGGAGATATATGGTGTCCTATGTTCCTTACAAGAACATCAATATATGTTTTAACTTATAGATAAAGATTGATATCCAATCATTTTAGACATATCCGAAATTGAAATCAAAATCCAAATCAAACCAAATCTAATATGTCATATCTATCAATAATTGAAAAAATTATAATCAATATCCATATCCAACCGAAATTGAAAATTCTGATATCTGAAACTGATTAAAAAAAATAAATAAAAATGAAATGTGATAAAATTAAAAAAAATTAATTAATTACTTATTTAAAAGATTAATTTTGGTTTTATAATTAATATTATTATATTTTTATTTATTTTTTGTCGGATATTGAATATCCGATATTCAAAATACTACAACTATAATCGATCAATATCTATTTGAAATACCTAATTTAATATATAAAATTTATATATTATTCATTAAACTTTGGATATTGGATTGTTTTTGATTGGTTATGATCGAATACACAATATATCCGATCAAATTATCATCCCTAATTATGAAGGAAAAAAATATGAAGGATCGAACTGGAAAATGAGATTGCCATTCAGCCGAGGATG
>SKCR01010588.1:15000-45845 GCA_019454045.1 Zanthoxylum bungeanum | reverse complement strand
TCCCTGATGATTGTTGGTTTCCGCCTTCCGCCATTTGTCTTTACGCGAGTTGCTTTTTGTAGGATTCCCCACAGACGGCGCCAACCGTTGAAGGAGGATTACCTCGGAGGTAATATTCTCATATTACCCTGAGACCAAAATCCACCGTCAATAAATACTTAACTTTTAAAAAAAAAAAGTTCAGGATGAAGGGTTTAGGACATTAGCCAATTGAAGGTCAATAATTTAAGCTCCAGCCGATGTGGGATTGATGTTGGGCATTAGTGGGCATCGGCTTTTGGCCATGCATAGTGGTCTTCGTCGTTATTGCGATTGGGTTTCTTCACACATCCTTACCAACTTCGATGACCTGCTTGGTTTTGCTCATGTGCTTTGCACATGACCACATTGAGGACTTTCCAAGGGCGACAGACGCATGGGGGCAGTGAAGCAAGATTTTGGCTTCACGAAATCTATGACTTGGGCATTGGGCCTTATGCTTGGAGCATTGGTTTTCTGTCTACCAGCGGTCTTCAAGGAAGCAAGTTGGCAGCTTGTGATTTCTTTTGGCAGGTTACAAGGCATAAGGCCCCATGTCCTGGAATCTTATTATGTGATTTTGTGCTTTAAGCATATGGAGTTGGGCGTTGGCAGATTGTTTTCGGTGTGGAAGATTTTTTTCTGCACCCACGTGAAGCTCTAGAGAATGGGCCGGATTACTTTTGATTGCGTGCGGAAGACTCCAAGCTTTGGGCAGTGAGTAAAATTATGAATAATTTGAGATAGTGCCATGTTTGGGTCATTTTCACGTGAATTCCCTTCACGTGGCTCTTGCATGAAGGGCGCTTATTGGGCCAATGTCGGCTTCTCTTTCGTCTATAGGCATGCGTGAGTGTTGAATCGTCTATGGGCAAATTTGCTTGATTGGAAATTCTGGGCTTGCTTGCTTGGGGTTCACTTATGGCATTTGGTGCGTGGATTATTTTCTTCAAATATACAAGAATGGCGTGCTTGTTGGAGCTCATTATGAGCTTTTCAAATTATTATATGCATACATGCATTGTGTTATTTTGTACGCCTTTGGGCTTTATTCTTGATAATTGGGCCTGCGTGTCCATTTTTAAAATTATGGCCTGTGTGCCACATATATTACCATTTGAGTTTTATTTGTTTCTTATCACATGTTCGGAGGGATGCCTCTTAATTTTTGTAATATTTTACAATTTGGAATATACCACTTAACTTTTCCAAAAAAAAAGTTTAGGGTTTAGGGGTTAGGGTTTAGGGGTTAGGGTTTAGGGTTTAGGGTTTAGGGTTTAGGGTTTAGGGTTTAGGGGAGGGGGAGGTCATTTGTGCTTATTTTTTCTCTCTCTTAATTTTTTCTCTCTAAAATTCTCTCAATTTTTTTGATTTAAAGATGAAGTTTATCAACTTGATGTGATTTCTACATCATTTTGATTCTTTCTCTTCATCCAAATCTAAAATTTTTTGTAATTTTTTAGAGAGATATGAGAGTTTTTTCGACCCCTCACTTTCCCTCTCACTCTCACTTTTATCGTTTACACTTTTCAGTTGTTTATCCTATTGCCTGGGTGGTTTGATGGCTGCTGTAGCAACTCTCTCTTTAACTTTCCTTTGAACAGTAGCATGCTGTTTTGACAATAAGGCCAAAGCTCCGTGAAGAAATCGACGGTTCGTTGAAGAAGAGGTAGATCGCGCTTTCAATAAAATTCGGCATTGGCTTTTCAGTTGGTTTCGTGGTTACTTGTTATGAGTGATGGATTGTTCTTTCCTGCATGGCACCACTTGGGGGGTTTTTTGTTTCCTCCTGCGGTGCTTTTGGGCTAAGCGTGCGTCTCTAGCACGTGGACAGGGCACATGAGGCTTATCTTTTGGCATTATAGAGGCAAATAAACACATTGGGGCGCATCTGACAGCTTCATGCATGGCCCTGGAAGTGATTTTGTTTCAAGGTTGAAGATGAAGATGACGTGGCTTGGGTACAGAGGTGGCAGGGATAGGCCATATCTCTTGTCACTTCCAACTTGTGTGATGTTTTCAAATTTTTTATCTTCATGCATGGCCCTGGACGTGATTTTGTTTCAAGGTTGAAGATGAAGATGACGTGGCCTATGTTGTCCTTATCTCTTGGTACTTGCGTGATGGAGTACAACAATATTTTCAAATCTATTATCATCCTTCACGTGAAGTCAGTATCTGGTACTGCTCAGTGGCATGCCACAGCTTTGTGCAGAGAGGCGTGATACATGGTATGGGTTACATGACAAACATTAAAAGTTGTCCTTACTTTTGATTGCGTGTGGAAGACTCCAAGCTTTGGGCAATGAGCATAAATTTGAATAATTTGAGATAATGTTTGGGTCCTTTTCACGTGGCTTGGTAAGATTTTAAGGAGTTTTATCATTATTCATGAATAGTCATTTTCACGTGGCTAATTACTACCTGCATGGGCTCTTTCTTCTCTGCCTGCATGGGTCTCGGTCTGTGCGTGAATGGGCTGGCCGTTTTGGCAGCCTTACTCTTCACGTGACTCTTTCGGCAAGCATGAAGGAAGCATATTGGGCTTTTATGGGCTTTCTCTTTCGTCCATGGGCCTGCGTGATTGCTGAAGTATATGGGCCAATTGGGCTTACTTGTTTGGGGTTCACGTGGGCTTATGGAATGTCACTTCACTGTGCCAGTGGTTTTCTGTCTACCAGCGGTCTTCAATGAAGCAAGTTGGCAGCTTGTGATTTCTTTTGGCAGGTTACAAGGCATATGGCCCCATGTCCTGGAATCTCATTATTTGATTTTGTGCTTTAAGCACATGGAGTTAGGCGTTGGCAGATCGTTTTCGGCGTGGAATGGGCCGGATTACTTTTGATTGCGTGTGGAAGACTCCAAGCTTTGGGCAGTGAGCATAATTATGAATAATTTGAGATAGTGACATGTTTGGGTCTTTTTCACGTGAATTCCCTTCACGTGGCTCTTGCATGAAGGGCACTTATTGGGCCAAAGTGGGCTTCTTTGTGGGCTTGCTTGCTTGGGGTTCACTTATGGCATTTGGTGCGTGGATTATTTTCTTCAAATATGCAAGAATGGCGTGCTTGTTGTAGCTCATTATGAGCTTTTAAATTATTATATGCATACATGCATTGTGTTATTTTGTACGCCATTGGGCTTTATTTTGATTATTGGGCCTGCGTGTCCATTTTTAAAATTGTGGCCTGTGTGCCACATATATTACCATTTGAGTTTTATTTGTTTCTTATCACATGTTCGGAGGGATGCCTCTTACTTTTGTAATATTTTACAATTTGGAATATACCACTTAACTTTTCCAAAAAAAAAGTTTAGGGTTTAGGGTTTAGGGTTTGGGGTTTAGGGTTTGGGGTTTAGAGTTTAGGGTTTAGGGTTAGGGTTAGGGTTAGGGTTTGGGGTTTGGGGTTGGGGGTTGGGGTTTAGGGTTTAGGGTTTAGGGTTAGGATTTAGGGTTTAGGGTTTAGGGTTTAGGGTTAGGTTTAGGGTTTAGGGGTTAGGGTTTAGGGTTTAGGGAATTCATTTGGTCTTTTTTTCTTCTCTCTCTTAAGGGTTTAGGGTTTGGGGTTTAGGGTTTAGGGTTTAGGGTTTAGAGTTTAGGGTTTAGGGTTTAGGGGTTAGGGGTAGGGGTTTGGGTCTAGGGTCTAGGGTTTGGTGTCTAGGGTCTAGGGTCTAGGGTCTAGGGTTTAGGGTCTAGGGTCTAGGGTCTAGGGTCTAGGGGTTAGGGTTTAGGGTTAGGGTTTAGGGTTAGGTTTAGGGTTTAGGGTTTAGGGTTAGGGGTTAGGGTTTGGGGTTAGGGGTTAGGGTTTAAGGGTTAGGGTTTAGGGTTAGGGTTTAGGGTTAGGGGTTGGGGGTTAGGGTTTAGGGGTTGGGGGTTGGGAAGGGTTTAGGGTTTAGGGTTGAGGGTTTAGGGTTTAGGGTTTAGGGAAAGGCATTTGGCATTTTTTTTCTCTCTCTAAATTTTCTCTCTCTTATTTTCTCTCAACTTTCCTTCCCTTCCATTCTTTCTCCCTCCCTCCATTCTTTCCCTGGTTTCTTCTCCTTCCATGGAGGCCAACCCTCTTGGCGTCCCTCCCGTTACTCACTCCTGGGCAGACAAGGTCCGCGTCTCCAGTCAATCAAATCGATTTGCCCTCAAAACAGTAGATCATGTTCTCTCAGGAGACATTCCCAGAGTTTCTGTTCCTCAGGAACTTACCAACACAGTCACATCTTCAAAGTGGGATCACTGCCTTGTGGGTTATTTCCCTGGCTCTTCCATGCCTTTCCACGCCGTAAAAGCCATAGCTTCTCGGGTTTGGAAGCCTTTTGGGTTGGAAAACTGCTTCACATCAGATAGTTTTTTCATCTTCAGATTCTTGGATGATGATAGCACCCTTAATGTCCTCCAAGCTGGTCCTTGGCTCTTCGGTGGAAAAGCTTTCATCCTCCAACCATGGAGCCCAACCTTCATTTTCAACAAGAGAATGATTAAGACTGTCCCAGTGTGGGCTAAGCTCCACGGTCTCCCTTTCCCATTATGGTCAGAAGATGGCCTTAGTTTTGTGGCTAGCATTATTGGCAAGCCCATTGCCTGCGATAAGGCTACGCATGAGGGCACTCGTCTAGCTTATGCTAGGGTTTGCGTGGAGTTGGATGCTGTGAAATCACCAGTCCTGTTCTTCGACCTGGATACCTGTCTGTCCAAGGATCCCATAAGAATCAAGGTAGAATATGAATGGAAGCCCAGCAGATGCCCAGATTGTAGTGTCTTTGGGCACAACTGTAGATCGAACAGCATGGAGTCTGCTAAACCAAATTCCCTTAAGCAAGATGATAGCAAAAAAGCTGAAGAGAAAGAGCACTCCAATGGGAAAGAAGAAGGGCATATTGGTAAAGATGCTCCAAATTGGGTCACAATTAAACACAAATCTCGAGGATCTGCTCCCAAGGAAAAAGCAGCCACTTGCTCTAAAGGTAGCAGGCTTCCCTCGTCTGCTGGACCTGACAACCTTACACCCTCTCATGTAACCCCTATCACACACAATCTTTCTATTGTCCCTTTCACTGGTGGAGTGGCAGACTCATCCAGATTGGCCGAGGTTGAGCTGGCATCTGTGCAGGCCCTCCCATCAGCCTCAACCTGCAGCTCTCAGATAGCCTGCAACTTCAACACACTAGCCTCTCTACCGTCTGACGTAAACTCTTTGGACTCAGTTCCTAACCTTAACCATCCTTCACCTTTAGAAGGCTCTGACTCTTCTGACCTGCCCCTAGAAGCCAGTTCCAGCAAAGCAAACTCTGTTTGTCAACCTCTCCCCAAGACACGAGCAAGTCTTCCAAAATCTTCTTCCAAGAAAGGGCGTAAAGCCCGTCGCTGATCCTCTCTCATTCTTCCTCTGTCCAGTCATGATAGCGTGCTGGAACTCTAGGGGCCTAAACGGGCCCTCCTCCTTTCTCTCAGTCACTAAAATGATAACTCTTCTCTCTTTGAATATGATAGGTCTTCTTGAAACAAAAATCAACCACATCAAACTCCCTCAAATCTCTTCTCAGATCTACCCCTCTTGGTCCTTTATTTCCAACATTACCCCTTCATCCCCCTGTCGCATTCTGGTTATGTGGAACCCCTCTGTGTTTCGCATGGTTAGCCACTCCTCTACTCCTCAAACAGTTTCTTGTTTCCTCACCAACATTCTCAATGACTCCCCTCTCAAAGTGACCTTCGTTTATGGCCTATCCACCCCCTCTGATAGGAGCCTGTTATGGAGCTCCCTCCGTCAAGCTTCCTCTGTCTCTCCCCACATCCCGTGGTTGGTCCTTGGTGACTTCAATTCAATCCTCAGCCCTTCTGATCGTGTTGGAGGCTCCTCTGATTGGCCTTTGCATATGGAGGATTTTGGCAATTGTATCAGGGACTCTCAACTCTCTATTTTGCCTTATAAAGGCCTAAAATTCACTTGGCATAATGGCCATCGTGATGAAACCTCTATCTTGCGTAAGATAGACTGGGTCCTCTCAAATGCTATTTGGTCTATCTACCACCCTAACTCTTTCGCTGAGTTCCTCCCCCGTGACCACTCTGATCACAGCCCCATGATCGTCCATTTTGGCCCTCCTTCCGCCACTGTAACAGCAACTTCAAGTTCCTCAACCATTGGACAGACCATAACTCTTTCCTGGATGTTGTCAGTGAGTCTTGGAAACAACCCATCCAGGGTAACCCGATGTTTATTCTCACCCAGAAGATTAAACGTCTCAAGAGTGTCCTCAAACAGTTTAATGCAACCCACTTCTCCAACATTTCTTCTAGGGTTATCTCTGCCCGTAACAACTGGCACCTTGCTCAAGCCAACCTTGATACTAACCTCTTGATTCTCCCTCTCTTACTAGAGAAAGGGAAGCAGCCTATCTCTTCTTCACCCTCTCCAAAGCTGAAGAGGCTTTTTACAAACAAAGATCGAAAGTCCACTGGTTAAACCTGGGGGATGCAAACACTAGCTTCTTTTTCAAATCTTTGCTTCACAGGAAATCCAGGAACAGAATCCTCTGGCTTAAACACCCTGATGGCCGCACTGTTACAAGCAAGGAAGACATGGGTGAGCTTGCGGTCAACTACTTCAAAAACTTGCTCTCTGCTCCGAGTCATACCTCTAGCTTAAACTCTATGGATCACTTTCAGGAACTTATCAATCCTGAATCTGCTGCCTCTCTGATTACCCCCATTACTGATGATGAGATTATCAAGGCCCTTTACTCTATTCCGGATAACAAAGCTCCTGGCCCTGATGGTTATACCTCTGGTTTCTTCAAAAAAGCTTGGGACGTCATTGGGCCTGACTTCCTCTCAGCCATTCACTACTTCTTCATGAATGGAACCATCCCCCGTTGTGTCAACTCTACGGCCTTAGCCCTTGTTCCCAAAGTGGAAAGCCCTGCCAGCCTTAATGACTACCGTCCAATTTCCTGCTGCACTGTAATTTATAAGTGTATTGCCAAGATTCTTAGTAACAGGATCAAAACTGTTCTCCCCGATATCATTGGTCCTTCTCAAAGTGCGTTCATTCCTGGTCGGCTCATCTCAGACAATATCATGTTAACCCAGGAGCTTCTTCGGAACTACCATTTAAATGGTCCCCCCAGATGCGCTCTTAAAGTGGATTTCCGCAAAGCCTTTGACACCATCAGCTGGAGCTATATTATTAAGGCTTTAAATACTATGGGCTTCCCCCCTGTGATGGTTGATTGGATCACCAAGTGCATCTCCTCAGCCTACTTCTCTGTCATCCTCAATGGCGAGCTTCATGGCTTCTTTAATTCCTCTCGGGGTCTCAGAGAGGGTGACCCCCTCTCTCCTTACCTATTCGTTATAGCCATGGAAGGGCTTAACGGGGCTCTTTCTAAAGCCTCTAAAGATCTCAGCTTCTCTTATCACTGGAGGTGTGGAAAGAACCGTATCACTCACCTTTGCTTTGCGGATGATTTGATCATCTTCTCTAAAGCTAATATTCAGTCTATCTCCATTGCTTATACCGCTCTTCAGAACTTTGCTGTTTTCTCCGGCCTCTGCCCCAACAAGGATAAAAGCCAAGTTTTTCTCTCGGGAGTAAGTGATGATCTGAAATCCGAAATCCTTGGCTTTCTGGGTTTCCCCCTAGGGCATCTTCCAGTCAGGTATCTGGGTATCCCTCTCATCACAACTCGTTTAAAGCACAGAGACTGCCTCCCTCTCCTGGATAGAATTCTCTCCAGAATCAAGCTTTGGACTGCTTCTTCCCTCTCCTTTGCAGGGCGCCTGCAACTCATCAAGTCAGTCCTCTTTTCTATCCAGGTTTATTGGTCTTCCACTTTTCTTCTGCCCCAAACAACAATAAGAAAGATCGATAGCATCCTTTCGGCTTTCCTTTGGAAAGGGCCTTCCCTCGCTAACTCTGGTGCCAAAGTTGCTTGGAACACCATTTGCGTTCCTAAGGAGGAAGGTGGTTTGGGAATCATGAGAACTAAGGATTGGAATCGAGCTGCGATTACCAAGCATATTTGGAGGCTCTCAAATGGGAAAGACTCCCTCTGGGTTGCATGGATTCATACTATTTTCCTCAAAGGTAAGTCTCTCTGGAGTGCCAACTGCAGCAACCTTTCATCGTGGTGCTGGAGAAATATCCTTCATAGTCGCTCTATTTCCCGTTCAATGCTCTCCCACAAGATCGGTAATGGGGAAGACACCTTTCTTTGGCTGGATAACTGGCTCCCGCAAGGCCCTATTGGTGACTTCATCCCTCCGAGAATCTTATCCTCCACGGGTCTGCCTATGAATGCAAAAGTGTCAGATATTATTGAGGATGGCCTTTGGAAGTTCCCCCCCAGTTGCTCGGCTCTGACTGCTATTTGGGACTCTATCTCTTGGCAGCCCCGTGTCACCAACTCAGACTCCCTTCTCTGGAACGGGAATCCTAGCTTCTCGATCCAAGCTGCCTGGGAGTCTCTTCGGAACAGGAACAACACGTCTCCCATCCATAATGCTATATGGTTTCGTGGGCACATTCCTCGTCATGGTTTCATCCTTTGGTTAGCCAGTAAAAATCGGTTGGGAACAGCAGATAGAATCACTAACCGTGGGATCATTACCTCAGAAGTTGTACCCTTTGTCATGCTGCTTGTGAAACCCATAATCACCTCTTTTTCAACTGCCATTTTTCTACTCAAATCTGGGACTCTATTGCCGAGAAGACCTTCGTGAACTGGCCTTCACGCTCTCTACAGAGTATCACAGCTTGGGCTGCCAGACATTTACACTGCAAAGACAACTTTGAGCATCTGATTGGTAGATTAGCCATAGCTGCAACAGTTTATTCAATTTGGTTCGAGAGAAATCTCCGCATTTTCCAGAATAAAATCAGGCCTTCTCGTCAAATCATTAAGGAAGTTTTGAATCAGATCAGAGAGCGTCTTCTGCACATCAACACCTTCAAAAAGTGGAGCCACCCTGCCCATGTCCTTCTAGCCTGGAATTTGTACTCAAACTAACGTATGGTGTTTGCCCCGTCCTTTTGCATGGCGTGCATGGCTTGGTTCAGGTCTTGGCATTAGCCTTCAGCTTGGGCTTGCCTTTGGCTTCGGCTTTGTTGCTAAATGGGCTTTTTTTTTTTTTTTTTTTGGTTTTTTTTTTGGGCTTTATTATTGTTTTTTGCCGCTGTTTCTTTTTTCTTAAGCGTTTTCAGCTTCTTGGGCCTGTGTGCCTTTCCTTAGGCCTGCGAGCCTCTTTTCTTCGGCCTGTGTGCCTCTCTTTTTTGGCCTGCGAGCCTTTTTTTTCGTTTCTCCGTGGTGCTTCTAGCCTTGTTCGGGGGAATGCCCCTTCGGCCTTGTAAATTTTTCATTTGAATATAATACTTAATTTTTACAAAAAAAAGTTTAGGGTTTAGGGTTTAGGGTTTAGGGGGGAATTCATTTGTCTCTTTTTTTTCTCTCTCTAAAATTTCTCTCTCTTCTTTTCTCTCAATTTTTTTTCCTTCTCTCCCTCCCTTTTATGGGTTCTTCTCCCCCTCTGAAGGAGCCGAAACCTCCTGAACCTAAACATGTCTCTCATTCTTGGGCTGACAAAGTAAGAGTATCTTGTTCAAAGAATAGATTTGCACTCAAGAAGGTCAATCACTCTCTTGTTGGCGAAATTCCTAAAATTTTTGTTCCTGATGAGCTCACTGCCTCTTCAACTTCAAAGTGGGATAGATGCCTGATAGGTTATTTTACAGGATCCTCAATGCCATTTCATGCTGTGAAAGCTATTGCTTCTCGCGTTTGGAGTCAATACGGTCTACTGAACACAATTGCTTCAGATGGTTTTTTTGTGTTTAGATTCCTGAAAGAAGAAGGAATACATGAGGTTCTTCAATCGGGGCCGTGGATGTTTGGAGGGAAAGCATTCATTCTTCAACAGTGGGAGGCTTCTTTCGTGTTTAACAAGGGAAGCATCAAAACTGTTCCAGTTTGGGCAAAACTCCATGGGTTGCCTCTACCACTTTGGACCGAGGATGGTTTGAGCTTTGTGGCAAGCATCCTTGGGAAACCCATTGCCTGTGACAAAGCTACACATGAAGGATCACGCTTAGCTTATGCTCGAGTCTGTATTGAACTTGAAGCAAGCAGGCAACCCACCCATTTCTTTGAACTGGAGTCATGTCTTTCAGTGGAACCCATTAGAGTGAAGGTGGACTATGAATGGAAACCTAAAAGGTGCCATACGTGTGCTGTTTTTGGCCATAATTGCAACGATTCTGGTGACTCTAAGCGAGATAGAAACCAGTTGAAAAATGAAGAATTGATTCATGAAGAAACCCAGAAGAACAAGGGTAAATTGATAGCTGGAGAAGATGATCACGTGGCTACGATGCACAATAACCGAGATGTTGTAAGGGAAGCTCCTGTGGATACTGCAAAAAGCAAAGCCCATCCTAAGCCTGCTGGACCAGTCAAAGCGTCCAAAACCTTGACTGTTACCACTCCACTGCCTACCATCCCGCCAAACAATTCAAACTCAAAATATTCTGACCTTGCGACCTGCTCTAATAAACTTAGCAGTGACAGTTCTCAGCCTGATGCTTTTGGCAACAACAGTCTCAAGAAAGGTTTCCTGAATTCTGTCAGACCCTACACTAAGCATAAAGCCAACATTTCCTCTAGTAGGCAGCCTAACTCCTGTCATCCATCAAGTCAGCAGCCCCTATCTTGCATTGAAGATTGCTACAATGCTTTATGGGAAGATAATCACACAGACAATCTGGCACTAGTCCTGTCGAAGATTTCTGAATTTGAAAAGAATTTGGAGCATCAGGAAGAGGATTTCCCATTGAATCAGAACAACCATTCCCCCCCACTGTCTCAAACAGTTTGTGGTCTTAACACAGAGGCATCTATGGACAACTTTAATTTTTTTGAGCCTTTAACGTTAGATTCAGAAGCTGATTTTCAGAGAGTTCAGTTGACTCCATTAATGATGCATCTTTTAGCTACACACACAGGAGTGGGAAAGCTAAGAAGGTTAAGAATAAATTAGGGCGAAAGTCCTAATTAATTGCCCCAGTTTTTTCTTCTGGGTTCTTGAGGCATCTTTTTGTCGAGAGAAATCTTTGGTTACTCCTTGCATGTGGGCTTTCAACGCATTGGGCAGTGAACTCATTGGTTTAGCATCAACGAGCTGGGGTTGCGTGTATGGTACTATAAACTTTGGGCAGTGTGCTTTAATTACCCTTCTGTTGCGTGTCATTTCACGTGGCAGGTGGATAGTTGCTTTTTGCACTCTGCCTCACGTGGATCGCTGCATTCCTCTCAAGAATGCACGGCTTTTCTTGATACTAGGCATATGGCCTTCTGTTTTGGGCGAATGTGCCGGCTCAGCTCAATTACTGTCCTTCGTAAGGGTATTGGGCCTTCTTCGGCTTATGCGAGTGGCAGATTGCCTTCATGCGTGGGCTGAGCTTTATACTCTTATGACGTGGCGCAAGACTGATGCAATGGTGGTTGCGAATTGGAGGGAAGAGTGGTCTGCCGTGGGCCTACATTCTCTTTAATTGGTTTCGGCCTTTTGAGCAATTGGGCTTTATTTTCATAATTGGACATGCGTATCCATTTTACAATTTGTGGCCTGCGTGCCAAATCTATTCCCATTTGAGTTTTTTTTTTCATTTGGATTTTTTCTTTTGTAGGCGTTTGCCATGTTCTGGGGATGCCTCTTAGCTTTTGTAATATTTTTTTACATCTTGGAATATATCACTTAACTTTTCCAAAAAAAAAAAGTTTAGGGTTTAGGGTTTAGGGTTAGGGTTTAGGGGTTAGGGGTTAGGGTTTAGGGTTTAGGGTTTAGGGTTTATGGTTTAGGTTTAGGGGTTAGGGTTTAGGGGTTAGGGTTTAGGGGTTAGGGGTTAGGGTTTAGGGTTAGGGTTTAGGGTTTAGGGTTTAGGGTTTAGGGGTTAGGGTTAGGGGTAAGGGGTTAGGGGTTAGGGGTTAGGGTTTAGGGTTTAGGGTTTAGGGTTTAGGGTTTAGGGTTTAGGGTTTAGGGTTTAGGGGTTAGGGTTTAGGGTTTTAGGTTAGGGTTTAGGGTTTAGGGTTAGGGTTTAGGGTTTAGGGGTTAGGGTTTAGGGTTTAGGGTTTAGGGGTTAGGGGTTAGGGGTTAGGGTTTAGGGTTAGAGGTTAGGGTTTAGGGTTAGGGTTTAGGGTTAGGGGTTAGGGTTTAGGGGTTAGGTTTAGGTTTAGGGGTTAGGGTTTAGGGTTTAGGGGTTAGGGGTTAGGGGTTAGGGGTTAGGGGTTAGGGTTTAGGGTTAGGGGGAGGGGGGCTCATTTGGTCAATTTTTTCTTCTCTCTACACTTTCTCTCTCTTCAAATTCTCTCAACTTCATTTGGGAATTCTTGACTCTCTCTCGCCATTGTTGTGTACTCCTCGGATTGCCGAGTCAACAAAGTCTGTTGGAGTTGCAATTATTTTCTTTTGGAGTGAATTTGTTCCAATTTATCCTGCAAATTCCTTGTTTTTCTCGGAATTGGAGGGTGATTGAATTGAAGACTGAGGAAGTTGTGGATGAGTTTGATGAGCTCCCTGCCGATTGCTATAATCCATTCTGCTTCTTGTTTGAACAAATGGTGGATATGCGTGATCAAAGAATCGGCCAGATTCAGGCGGATTTCTTGGTTTTGACGATCAGAAATTGAGGATGGGATGAGTTGACCTGGGTTGACCATCTTCAATCTTCATACCGTTCTTCAACAAATACAGGGTTTGATCTTTGTTTGGGATAAATCCTGGGAAATTTGTTGTTTGTCACGTGAGGCAAATCTATCACGTGCATGTATCTGGACGCATTTAGGACCAGATTCGATACTGATTGGTTTCTCACTGACCAGATCTTTTCCCAGATTTGAACTAACTGTTGATTGTGCAATCGGATCTTTTCGATTTAAATGATTTCCTCAGGGTTTTCATCGTGGTTAAATTTGGATTTGACTTCCAAATTTGGACATTTTGGGTGATCATTTTCGAGTTTTGAGGAGTTTGATCTTTCTTCGTCAGGTTCTTCGAAATTATGGGTTTGATCTTCATCAAGTTCCTCGTAATTCCTGGGTTTGATCTTATTCTGAGTCAACTCAATGGAAATTGTTGTTTGGGTGGCCAGCTGATTGGATGTTGGGCTGAGTTTTGGTCCTCTCTGGATTTTGGGCCATTACACTTGGGCTTGCTTCTGATTTGAAGTTGTAGTCTCGAGTTGCATGGGCCTGCTGTTTCGAA
The DNA here is from genome assembly GCA_019454045.1 of Zanthoxylum bungeanum. Taxonomy (NCBI): domain Eukaryota; kingdom Viridiplantae; phylum Streptophyta; class Magnoliopsida; order Sapindales; family Rutaceae; genus Zanthoxylum; species Zanthoxylum bungeanum. Next base: position 32,578 of record SKCR01010588.1, on the reverse strand, counting down.
AAGGAAATGAGTATAGAATTGGGCCGGGTGCTGCCTGGCTGGTGAGTAAAGTAGGGGCTGGTTTGGGCCTATTTTCTCATATGGGCCTATCTGGTAAGTTCTAAAAGGTGGCTGAAATATTAGCCATTCTCTCGGGGACTTGGCAGAGGAGTACACGTGCGTGAAGGATTTCTGGCTTGATGGTTCTGGACGAACTGGTGGCTCATTCACTGGATGATCGAAATTGGCTTCAAACCAGTTTGATTGTTGCTGTGATTGGCCAAATCAGTTTGTTCTTTGCATCTGGATTGCCTTTTGTGATTGAATTTGATTTTATGGAGGTTTGACCAATAGTTTCACGCCTGTTTCATCATAGTTTTCATCGAGCTCATCACAGTTTTCGTCAAGTTCTTGGCAAGTTATTGGTTTTGATTCATCTCTGAGTTAACTCAGTGATAAATTTCTGGTTGTCATGAGTGGGCTCGGGATTTAAAGCTGGGCGTGGATTTAAAGCTGAAGTATTTTTTTCGACTGTTTGGGCTCTTGGGCCTGTTTCTCTGGGCCGGTTTGCAGCCTGTTTAGGCTATTCGGATTGATTCATCATGTGCAATTTAACAGGCACGTGAGTTCATGGTTACAGGGCGTTTTCTAAGTTTTGGGCCGAATATTGGGCCCGATTCGTCTGGAGTTTGGATCATGGGTTTGTCACGAGGTTTCTTATAAAGCGCACGTGATGGGCTATCTTGGTCTTGGAAAACGCACGTGTCTGCATAAGGCTTGTGCTGCACTGGGTTTAAGCTCACGTGGACTGCTGTTTGCGTCATTGGGCCTGTTTGCTTGGGCCGATTGCTGCTGGGTAGGGGCTGGGCTTAGGGAATACAAAGGAAACGCAGGCATTCTTGGAATTTTATGCAGGCAATTCTCCCCCTTCCATTTCGCAATTCTGGACTCTACATGAATCCTGTTTGAGCTTTCGATTGTAATGCCTCTTTCTGTAGCCTCCCATTGAGCAGTAGCGCCTTACTTTGAGGAGGGCCAGAGTATGGTGACGAAATCATGAACACGGTTGCAGACGGAGGCAAATCATCAACAAAGCTCGTAAGGTATTAATGTTTGAGTTTAAGAAGATTATATATTCGGGAGACCTTTTGCTTACCGCCTGTCATCTTCAGGCTATTTTTGGCGATTAGCATCCTTTTTTCTCTAATCTTGGTTGTGAACAGTAGCATGTTAATGTTGGGGTTGGTGCTCCGAGTGCCAATCCGGATCGTATTTATGTCCGATTCATAAATACAGACAGTTTAATTTTCCATAATATTACCAAATTTACTGGTAGCACCCTTGTCTTTTATACACTTATTCGATCTAATCTCGATTAGATTGAAACTGAATCTGATTTAGTGATACATGTATATTAGACAAAGACCCTAGGATTTACAATATAGTGCGCAGTTACAACGTAGTTTGTAATTGACATTGGGAAGCGCATTATTTGTTGTATATCCTTAAATAAAGTTCCTGGTCAAGATTTACTAACACGGGTCGGTTAGTAAAATCCGCTGAGACCAGTACATGTCGTATATCGTGACTTGGTCCGATGGTTTATCCCAGTGAACCATGAGTCTCGGGAGACTCGTATAGACATGTAGGTGTTTATTTGATAAGACACTGAACGACTCACTGAAGGTTTCCTAATAGATGGTACACCAACGTCAATAGGAACCTTCTCGAGTTGAGCGAGCATAGTGGTCCTTCGACTTGAGATACCACAGTGGGATATATGAGTTATCCTCCACACTTTGATGGCAGTCACGTCAACGATCTATTCATGATCAGACCTCCGCCTGTTCGTTGGGTGTGGACTGATGCTCATGATATCCAGTGCGTATCAAGATAGGATCCGTCAGTCCTGTGTACAGGGTATAGGCATCCTCACGTGTTTACGATCTAGTAAATCCATGGCCGTGGTATAACGTCGGAAACCAGTTCCGAGTGTTATTTAGAGATCGTAAATTGAAAGTCGACTGTATTATACCGAACGGATTTGACGTTCTCATCTATATCCCAGGTATAATACGGATGGTCTGTGACGGAGGGATTATACGTATGCTATGACCTCGACTTGCATAGTTTAGCGAGATTATCTGTGGTCGTCATAATCCATGAGTGGGTGGATTATGGACACGAAATTGGATTTCGTGACGGATAAACCTAAACTTAGAGAGTCCCGCTAATAAAGCATACTCGTAGAGCACTAGGGCATTTAATTATGATACTTTGATTTTTCGTAATGTTACACATGCTGGGGTATTTTATTATTTAATGTGTATGTGTATATGATACATAATTTGATTAGATACACATTAGTATCAATTGGAGAATAACACTTGTTCATGTAGATTAATTAATTAAATAATTGTTATTTGATTAATTAATTATATAAATGACTAATTAATTTTTACATGTATTGGACACATGTGTAATGTTATTTAGTTAATTTTTTTATTTGTCACAATTTAATTAATTAAATTGTTTAATTAATTAAAGAGTATTATGTTTATATTGATAAGCATGTGGCAAATTTAAAACCACACATTTGGTGCATGTTTGGCATGATTATAACCAAGTGTTGTTAATAATTATAATAACTAAAATACCCTTCCCTTTTAATAAGCCACCTTCGGCCAAATAAAAAAAAAATGAGATTGAATGAAATGGTTTTCATTTTTTTTCTCCTTTTAGACAGACACGGCCAAGCTGAGAGAGAAAGAAAAGAAATTGCAATTTGATTTTCTATTTTTTCTTCACTGTCAGCCTAGATGAAGAAAGAAAAAGTAAAAGAAAATGTTTCATTTCTTTTTCTTGACACACGCCCAAGTTGAGAGAGAGGAAAAATGAAAATTTTGTTTTTATTTTTTTTTCTTGACTCTCGGCCTAGCTAAAGAAATAAATAAAAGTGAAAATTGTTTCATTTTTATTTTATTGACTCTCGGCCAAGCCATTTGGCCATTTCTTTAAATGTTGAACAATGGTCATGCGGTTAAAGAGCTGTGTTTTTGGCTTGTTTTGAAATGGTTTCAAATAAATCAATTTTTTTTTTCCTTTTGGATTGACAAGACAACAAATGGGAGGCATAAACAACTTCAATTGGAGCTTAAATTATGAATAGTGGAGGAGTTAAGGTAATTCCTTAACTTGTATTGTTGAAAATTGTTTCAATTTGTTCCAATTGATTTACATATGATGTAGTTAAAGTTTATGCTTGTTTGACTAGTTTTGCTTGTAGAAAAACGATTGATTATATTAGGATTGCATGTGTAAATAAATTGGGTAATTAATGTAATTGACCCAATTAGGGTATTGGATACTCATATTGCCATTCTAGAGTTATATTAGCCACTCATAAGTGACCTAGAATTGTTTTAGAGTAACTTTATGGTGGGACTCATTGAATTGATCAAATTGGATTTCGTTATGGATATGAATTGAATTAATTTGAGAATTAATTTGATTAATATGTAATTAATTCAATTTGGCTTAATTTGTGAAATTGAGTTGCTATGGATGTAATTGGATGTATAATAATGCGTAGGAAAATTTCTAGAATTTTCGGAATTGTTTCGGAAGTGTTTTGGGAATTTTCCGTAAAATCGCATTAAGGGAAAATTGTAATTTTGTGAAATTATGATACTTATGAATGTCATAAGAGATTTGGGCAAAATACGGATTTATAATTGATATATGATATCAATTATTCATCCGGACTGTTAAAAATTTTAAAAGTCGATTTTGCCCGATAGCCGCGCTTCCGCCGAATAACCCCAACAAAATTGGTATCAGAGCAGGTCTGATGCTTCATCCATTACATTATTCATGCTTGATATTAGATATATAATCCAATTTAATATTCGCACATGCTTAGAATCTAGATACGTTTCTTAAATGTTCGGTTCTACGCTAACGAATATGTATCGAAAATTTAATTGTTAAATTGAGTTATATGTTCTAAGGTAGAATTGAATTATTTAGAAAATGATTTAGATTAAATTCTGCATTGGATGTAGAGTGTGACTTTCGTAGGAAAATCCCCGCTTTAAATATGGCTGTAAAGTAACGTGTATTGGATACATATTTCTTGGTCCGCCTTGTCAGTACGGATGCAAATGATTTCCTGATGCTATAGCTGTATCGTGCCAAAGCTGTGCAGTTATGGTTGATGGTAGTTCATTTGTGCCGGTAGAACTTATATGATAAGAGACAAATTCAAGTGAAAGTGGAAATCCTGAACGTGCCAAAGCTGTCAGGACTACATCGGTAGCTTGAGTTTGTCATTGGCAAGTGTAGCCTTGATACGCCTCCCTGTGAACGTGCCAAAGCTGTCACAGCGAGAAACGGTCAGGACCGAAACCAGGAGTCACTGGAGAGTGATTGACAAAGAGTTGTCTACCTAATGAATATACGTCGGCGAGATCGTGCCAAAGCTGTGAGTCGAAATATATTCATGGGATCCTACTTTCACTATGGAATTCGATTTAATTATTGAATTCCCGTTGTCCGTTGGGGATTACGGTGTTACGTAAAGTAGTGGGAGACACTGCTGAGTTTAAAATCCATAACTTAAGCAGTGCGTAATAGTTTGGAATTTACTGCTTTCGTTTTCCTTACATTCTATATTGTTTATAGAATTATACTTCTAATCCACTGCATGTCTATTACCTGAATAGCTTTTCTGACTTAACTTATGGCTGCGTTATTCTATAATAGGTTCTAGAAAGACGGTAGACTTAGATATAGTTAGATTAGTTAAAACCATCGGGAACTGTTGTTCCGATTTTCTTGAAAATCAAGATGGTTTGTGACTTAGTTTCTAAGTCACGATTATGTAATCTAAATAGATATCTGGTTTAGGATATAATAGTCTAGTTAGAATTGTTTCTTATGCAGTAAGAATTGACACGAATCAGTTCTTGTCTCGAGATTCTTGAATGCATTAAGAAAACCCCTTAAGTGTTTGTTTATCTTTTAATGGCCTTTCTTCGCTTTTAATGACATTTAGAAGTCACGTGTTTGACACAGTTTGCTAATAAATTATTTGCAATTGTTGTGAATAATTGAACGCAAATTATAAAGCTTAAGAAAGATAAACATAAAGAAAAATATTCGGTAAAATAAATAACTTAGAACTGTGCTTTATGAGATTTTATCATAAAAGTATCAGATGCTTGTTCCGTATGGTAAAGGATGGTCTGATACGAGATCACACCACATATCCTTTTCCATTTAATGAATATGATATTCAGGTTGTGATTAAATCTCATTTAACCGATGATTGTCATTGAACCACTAACTTATTAAACTAATACATTTGATGTATGTAGTTTAACGAATTAGAAATTGCCTAGATAGTTTTCTTTACTCTGTAATGTAGTTAATGATTTGTCATGACTGGGTTACGTGTTTCTATTAGAGAACATGTTGAACGTCTTGAATTGTTCAAGAACTGTCAATATGTTGCTAATGAAACTTGGATAGAATATTTTGAATTGTTCAAAGATATTTTATCTGGAGTGTTGAAAACTATAAAATTCATAATGAGTCTTTGAGTTGTTCGAAGATGTTTGATTTGATCAAACAATGAATTTATGGTAATTAGTTCTAAGTTATTAATGAATGTGATTCTTACTCATATTAAACTTCCACGATTCCATTATGATGGAATTGGTCAGTGGGAGTTATCGAATCTTATATGATTTGATTCGTTGATATTGAGAGTTACCGAATTAATTTTCAATGCTTTTGGGGTTATGCTCCAGTAACACTAATTCATCTCTTTCATTAAGTTCCATTTGTTTCTACAGTTACATATATGATATGTATACTAGAAAATTCGAATCTTAAAAGTTTAATTTGAGACTTTTCTTGTATAATTGTTATATAATTGAAAGTGCTTATGCCTCAGAGGTACGAGTGAGAAGTTTATCATTTATTCTATTTAATGGAATATTGTATTTGTTTGATAGAATATCTTTTATACGATCCCGAGTAATAGAATTGTTTTATTACTTGGTGTTAACATTGGATGTTGACGATTGCAGAAAGGACTTGACTTAGTGAAGTCAAATGAGAATGATAAACTATGGAACTATATAATTAATAAGATGAAAATACCTTTAGACAACTTCCGTATAAGTACAATAGGATGTCAGAGTCATTTACAAAGTATAAGATACTTAATGATTCTGATGTTTTCTTATTGAAGAAAATTATCCTATAACTTATAGTGGGTGCGATATTTGATATCGATTCCGGAACTTAGCATTGAACCATAGATCTAAGATTGTTCATGGCTTACGACGATCAAGTTTTGAACTTGATTAGGCTTTCGTTATGAATAGTTCATAAAATGTGCAAATTGTTTGCGCAGCAAAAGCACAGTGAGCTCGATAAAAGTTTGACTTTTATAGTATGATAGTGAAAAAGGTTATTCTCAGTAATCTATTGTAGATTCTGAGGAAGCTAGTCTCTTGTCGCACTGAATGAACAATTAATGATTTGTTGGTTAATGTTGATATTAAACTGTGGTTTTGGCTACAGAATGCAAAGTGGAGTTATTGAGTGATTTCTTCGAACGAGAGATCCGTTGTGATTTCTTGGTTTGAAGAGTTCATTCTAGAATGGCCCTGGAGTTTGTATTCTGCTAAGATCACAGTTTGATATACTAGCTTATGGAGCTTATTGTAGACTCAGATAAGCTTTCCGGAAAATTATGTTCTCTAGTTTTGATATCAGTCAGATTGTCTGGTTTTATCGAAATATAGAGAATATGTATTTGTCAGTAGGGTCAGTGGGAGCATACAAATTTCTTTCTAATACTATATATCCTTAAGTCTTCTTTTCTCCGTGAGAGCAGTTGGAGTAGTCTCTGATGTATTTGATATAAACTTTTATATATGATATAAAAGTAAGAGACTTGTGAAAAACTCTCATTAATCGCATATTAGATATGATCTAATAAAGGACACAACAAGACTATCTGTATGACAGTTAGTGTAACTGTTTGACAGTTAACGTGTCTTTTATGTATATAGTATTCATCTTTCGTAAATGATGATTCTTTTATCGAAAGAAAGATTGATTGGAATGTCTAGTCAATCTTATGCATCATATGATGATGGCGTGATGAATAACATATTATGTGCGATTATAGATATCAATTTAATCGTAATTGTTACGAGTTATTTTGATTTGCTGCAGACCATATGATGGATCTTGAAACATGTTCTTTGCGATCTTTGAGATATTAAGAACAAGTTTCTCATTCATGGAGAATTTAGTCAGCAACCATAAGATCAGAATAGTTTTGATTCTAATTATGACATTAGATGGTCTATGTCATATAAAGTCAGAAAAGATGCAGTGGGAGTGTCACCGTTGGTTCTACTGAATTAGTGGAATCAGTTGCAACTTATGAAGTTGGCAAAGTGACCTCAATGATTAGAAGTGTTGATATTAGTTTTGTGCTTGCGGTTGTCTGCAAAGTATTTGGATTTGATCTCTAAATACATAGACAACTCAGTAGCTATAGCACAATACTGATATAGCATCTGAGTCATATTGATGTGGAATTTGGATTCTACAAAATATGAATGATGCTGGCTTAGGAAAACGGTTGGGTTTGTTTGACAGACTCGATTTGTTAAAGCAGCTTACTTGTTATTGCCTACCTCTTGAGTGCTGGTGAGCTCTTGAGGACCATGAGTATACGATACACATTTAGATGAGTATAGGATACCATGGATTGGCACTAGAGCAAGTGGGAGAAATTGTTGGGGTTGGTGCTCCGAGTGCCAATCCGGATCGTATTTATGTCCGATTCATAAATACACAGTTTAATTTTCCATAATATTACCAAATTTACTGGTAGCACCCTTGTCTTTTATACACTTATTCGATCTAATCTCGATTAGATTGAAACTGAATCTGATTTAGTGATACATGTATATTAGACAAAGACCCTAGGATTTACAATATAGTGCGCAGTTACAACGTAGTTTGTAATTGACATTGGGAAGCGCATATTTGTTGTATATCCTTAAATAAAGTTCCTGGTCAAGATTTACTAACACGGGTCGGTTAGTAAAATCCGCTGAGACCAGTACATGTCGTATATCGTGACTTGGTCCGATGGTTTATCCCAGTGAACCATGAGTCTCGGGAGACTCGTATAGACATGTAGGTGTTTATTTGATAAGACACTGAACGACTCACTGAAGGTTTCCTAATAGATGGTACACCAACGTCAATAGGAACCTTCTCGAGTTGAGCGAGCATAGTGGTCCTTCGACTTGAGATACCACAGTGGGATATATGAGTTATCCTCCACACTTTGATGGCAGTCACGTCAACGATCTATTCATGATCAGACCTCCGCCTGTTCGTTGGGTGTGGACTGATGCTCATGATATCCAGTGCGTATCAAGATAGGATCCGTCAGTCCTGTGTACAGGGTATAGGCATCCTCACGTGTTTACGATCTAGTAAATCCATGGCCGTGGTATAACTTCGGAAATAAGTTCCGAGTGTTATTTAGAGATCGTAAATTGAAAGTCGACTGTATTATATCGAACGGATTTGACGTTCTCATCTATATCCCAGGTATAATACGGATGGTCTGTGACGGAGGGATTATACGTATGCTATGACCTTGACTTGCATAGTTTAGCGATATTATCCGTGGTCGTCATAATGCATGGGTGGGTGGATTATGGACACGAAATTGGATTTCGTGACGGATAGACCTAAACTTAGAGAGTCCCACAATATAAAGCATACTCGTAGAGCACTAGGGCAATTAAATTATGAATACTTTGATTATTCGTAATGTTACATATGCTGGGGTATTTTATTATTTAATGTGTATGTGTATGTGATACATAATTTGATTAGATACACATTAATATTAATATTAATTGGAGAATAACACTTGTTCATGTAGATCAATTAATTAAATAATTGTTATTTGATTAATTAATTATATAAATGACTAATTAAATTTTACATGTGTTGGACACATGTGTAATGTTATTTAGTTATTTTTTTTTTATTTGTCACAATTTAATTAATTAAATTGTTTAATTAATTAAAGAGTATTATGTTATATTGATAAGCATGTGGCAAATTTAAAACCACACATTTGGTGCATGTTTGGCATGATTATAACCAAGTGTTGTTAATAATTATAATAACTAAAATACCCTTCCCTTTTAATAAGCCACCTTCGGCCAAATAAAAAAAAAATGAGATTGAATGAAATGGTTTTCATTTTTTTCTCCTTTTCGACAGACACGGCCAAGCTGAGAGAGAAAGAAAAGAAATTGCAATTTGATTTTCTATTTTTTTCTTCACTGTCAGCCTAGATGAAGAAAGAAAAAGTAAAAGAAAATGTTTCATTTCTTTTTCTTGACACACGCCCAAGCTGAGAGAGAGGAAAAATGAAAATTTTGTTTTTATTTTTTTCTTGACTCTCGGCCTAGCTAAAGAAATAAATAAAAGTGAAAATTGTTTCATTTTTATTTTATTGACTCTCGGCCAAGCCATTTGGCCATTTCTTTAAATGTTGAACAATGGTCATGCGGTTAAAGAGCTGTGTTTTTGGCTTGTTTTGAAATGGTTTCAAATAAATCAATTTGGTTTTTTCTTTTGGATTGACAAGACAACAAATGGGAGGCATAAACAACTTCAATTGGAGCTTAAATTATGAATAGTGGAGGAGTTAAGGTAATTCCTTAACTTGTATTGTTGAAAATTGTTTCAATTTGTTCCAATTGATTTACATATGATGTAGTTAAAGTTTATGCTTGTTTGACTAGTTTTGCTTGTAGAAAAACCGATTGATTATATTAGGATTGCATGTGTAAATAAATTGGGTAATTAATGTAATTGACCCAATTAGGGTATTGGATACTCATATTGCCATTCTAGAGTTATATTAGCCACTCATAAGTGACCTAGAATTGTTTTAGAGTAACTTTATGGTGGGACTCATTGAATTGATCAAATTGGATTTCGTTATGGATATGAATTGAATTAATTTGATTAATATGTAATTAATTCAATTTGGCTTAATTTGTGAAATTGAGTTGCTATGGATGTAATTGGATGTATAATAATGCCTAGGAAAATTTCTAGAATTTTCGGAATTGTTTCGGAAGTGTTTTGGGAATTTTCCGTAAAATCGCATTAAGGGAAAATTGTAATTTTGTGAAATTATGATACTTATGAATGTCATAAGAGATTTGGGCAAAATACGGATTTATAATTGGCATACGATACCAGTTATTCATCGGGACTGTTAAAAGTTTTAAAAGTCGATTTTGCCCGATAGCCGCGCTTCCGCCGAATAACCCCAACAAAAAAGGATTGAGGTCTTTTGATATGAAGAAACATGACAGGATTTTGTAAGGAAAATCTCGGCAAATGCCTGTCTGTTTGTATGAAGGCTGGATATTGTATTTGGTTCTCGTGGAGGATATATCTTTTATTCTGGTTGATGGGCTTTGCCGCTTGGATGAGTAAGGAATGTATATGTTTCTATTGAAATTGTGCTGAGTGCAAGGTCTCATGCTTCACGTGTGTAAAAGATGGGCTTTATGGATGGCTTTTAAATTGCAAATGGGGTTAATTGTTTCTTCTTATCTTGGTCTCTCTGGACAGTGAGTAAGAGGAGGCTTTCTTGGACAGTGCCCGAGCTATCAATTTGGAAATCCGAACTAGCTAACCTCTCTTCTCCTCTCAGGAACTCTGTTTCTTACACGTTTGTTTAGGGTTTCTGTCTGAGCTGTGGTTTTGATAGCGTAGCACCTCTTATTATAGCTTTCCATTGAGCAGTAGCGCTTTGATCTGGGGGGGGCCAGAACTCAGTGAAGAAATCAATGGTCTTGGGCTTGACAGGGAGGAAGATCGCATCACCATCACATTTCGGTCAGTGTCTTAAGCATCTTATCCTTCTTTTCGGTCATCGTCAAATTCATTTGACGATGTAGCAGCCTTGCCTTAGCCAAGTCTTGAACAGTAGCGTAGTAATACGAAGAAACAAGACCTAACTAGTCTGGGCAAAATCTCGTTCTGTGAGCTTGGTGTTTGTAGTGGACAGGAGGAGGGTGTCAGTGTACAAGAAGATACTGTGCTTTTGAAGGTCATGCTAGCCAGTTTGCTGTCTTCAGATTATGCTTTGGCGATGTAGCACTCTCTTAGTAAATACTGGCCGTGAACAGTAGCGTATTCAATGGAAGGGCCAACCATGGAATATGAAGAAACATGGCAGTTTTGAAGAAGGGAAAATCTCGTCCGGGTATAAGGCTGATGAGGGACTGGAGAATGGTGTGTCTCTTAGGGAGGATATATCTTATCTTCAATGGAGTAGTGAGGGATGCTGTTTACGTTTTCTGGATCTTGTTGCTTGATTGAAGTATGCAACTTCTTGGCGATGTGGGACTTTGGTCTCTTAAGTTGTGGCAATTTCGGCTGCTAAATTTTGGTGGTACCGATGCTGTTTGGTTGAGAGTGTTGAGCATGATTCACTTTTGTTGTCAAAGGCTATGGGCAAGGGTTTTTGACTCTCATTTCCTAGTAGTGGACTTCTACGGAAAAGCGATGTAGCAAACCGTCCTTTATTGTTCTCAAGGACAGTAGCGCATGCGGAGGTACTGGAGGACATCCTCATGTGAAGAAACTTTGAGTTTTCAATTGGATGGTTAAAATCACGGTTTTTGTAGAAATGTTACTACGGCTATCACACCTTGGCTACTTTGATGAATTAAATGGCCTCTCTTCCATTGTGTATTGGCGACGTAGCAGCTCGTTTTTTTAGCAATGGTTATGGACAGTAGCGTATGGTTCTGGTTTGGGGGGCCAGGAAGTACGAAGAAATCATAACTTGTAAAAAAAAAGGGTAAAATCTCGTCATTTGCTTTGTGAGGTTTCGCTCTTCAATAATTAAAGGATGTTAAGTTTTGGGATGGCAAAATGCAAGCGTCCCTATTGTATCATCTGTGGATCATGTCAAAGTTCTCCTATGGCTTGTTTTCGGACTATAGATTGATTGATGAATTAGCCTAGATTTGATGACAAATTTGGTTGGGCTTTGGAGTTTGAGTGGCCTGTTATTGGGCTCCGTCGTTGCTTCAGTTAATGCGAAATGGGCTGAAGCGTGACATGGCTTTTTGGAATGCAAGGCCTGGAGATGGCTTTGTCATTGTTTTGTGTGGGCTGGACTGAGAGTTTGGATAATTGGGCTGCTTTTTGTCTGGGCTTTTTGGTTTATATTTCTCGTTGGTAAGCTTCCTGCGAATGGTTCTGTTATTGGGCTAATGGGCTGTTGCCCATGTTTTTATTCTGTGTTTTCTTAAGTTCGAAAGCGTGGGATGGTTTGGGGTTTAAGTTTCCTCAGTTGTGCATTCGGTAATGTAATTCTTCCGTGGGCTTGCTGCGCCTCTGTTGCTGGGCTGGATTTTGGTGCACAGGATATCCGCGCATGGTTTGTGGGGCTCATTTTGGGCTGTGGGCAAATTGATAAAACTCGCTGGATGTGACAAGTGGGATGCTTTCGAGTAGGCTATTTGCTGGATCTTGCTGCGTGGGCAATTTACCAGTTTGCTGGTGTTGTATCATGCTGTCGTTTAGTACTTGGGCCATCTATTCGGTTTTTAAGTACGACATGTACATTCGGATTATGGGCCGTGATTTACTTTCATTTAGTTGCTCTGTGAGTCATGCCTCTTGGGCCTTGTATTTGGTTTTTTGAACTTTTTAGTTCTTGTTCGTGCTTTGAGCACTTTCCTGGGGGATGCCCCTTGTACAATTATTACAAAACACATATTTTGGAATATACTTGTAAACTTTTCCAAAAAAAAAGTTTAGGGTTAGGGGTTAGGGTTTAGGGTTTAAGGTTTAGGGTTTAGGGTTTAGGGTTAGGGTTTAGGGTTTAGGTTTAGGGTTTAGGGTTTAGGGTTTAGGGGGGGGAGTTCATTTGGCAATTTTTTTCTCTCTCTAGTTTTTCTCTCACTTCAAATTCTCTCAATTTTCTTAGGCCTCTTTTCGGATCATTACCAAATTAGAGCCACTTGCTGTACTATTTTCGGTTTGCCGAATCAGCAAAATGCTTTAATTTTGTCAAATAATCCAAATTTGGCTTTGCTTTTCTTCAATCTGCCTCTAGAATCAAGAATCTTTGATTTTCTAGGTGGATCTTGGACGAATGTCGAGGTGAGATCGTGACTGCGGGGGGGTTTTTGCTGAAATTGGACTCTATTTGCGTAGAATCTGTTCTTACTGATTCGTTTGGCTGCTTATAGTTTTTTTTTTCTCTTTTCGCTGGTTTCTGTTTGATTTTGAAGACTTTGCTTGCGTTGACTTCAGTTGACCTTGTAGTGTTCTTCCTCATCTTCAAACTGTTCTTGGAGAAACTTGGGTTTGATCCATTGAACAGATTATTCAGAAAGATTTTCTGTTCGTCACGTGCGTGACTTATGGTTCCGCGTGGTCAGAAGGGCTCCAAAGGCGTTAGTGGGCCTAAGGAAGCTCGAGTAGGGCCAAATGGCCGATTGAAGAGTGGATCGACAAGATGGATAAATTTGCTCAGGCCCATAAGGAAAATACTCCTCCTCACAGGCCTGGGAAAGAGATTATGATAGACAAATTGGTTGGGCCGGTTGGATTGGGCCAAAAGGATAATAGGCCTCTTCGCGGGCCTGGAAAAGTGGAAATGACGGGGAATGATAAATCTGCTGGATTGGATGGGCCGGTTGGCACAAAACCTAATCCGACTCTTGACTCTGAAAAACACGTGACTGGAAACTCTGGTACCTCTCTTCAATCTCATCATGCTCCGGGTGCTGCATCTGAGAATGCAAGGAGTAAAGATTTCAAAGGAAGAGCTGGGAAATTTGGAACTTCGAAAGGATCTTGGGCTGATAAGGTGCGAGCGTCTTCTGCAAAATCGAGATTTTGTTTGGATAGTGACCTAGCTCAGGAGCATGGGCAGCCTGCGTATTCCTTACCAGATGAATTGTTGATGAGGATTTTGGGGATTGGACTAGATGCTTAGTGGGGTTTATACCGGGGTCTCCTTTTCCTTTTTATGCTGCTCGATCAATTGCTTTAAGGGAATGGAAGAGTTATGGAATTGAGACGGTTTTTTCTTATGAGGGATTCTTCATCTTCCGGTTTCCGAATGAAGAAAAGGTTCAAGAGGTGCTGGCAGATGGGCCTTGGCTGTTTGGAGGGAAATTCATGATGCTTCAGCAATGGCATGCCTGTTTTGTGTTTGACAAAACCAAGATCTCAAAGGTGCCGGTATGGGTGAAATTGAGGGGATTGCCGTTTACTTTGTGGTCCAATAAAGCTTTGAGCTTTGTGGCTGGAATTGTTGGGAAGCCTCTTTCGTGTGACCGAGCTACTCATGAGCGTTCTCGGCTATCTTATGCGAGAGTGTGCGTTGAAGTAGATGCTAACAAGCCTTATGTGCATAATTTTGTTCTGAATTGCAAGCTGTCCAGTGAGCCTATTCATATCGGAGTTGAGTATGAATGGAAGCCGCAGCGTTGTTCGAAATGTAATGTGTATGGGCATAATTGTGAGGCCAGGAATGTGGCTGGAAATCCAGTGAATGTCGAGTTGAAGAAGGAGGATATCCAGGATGTCTTACCTTCAATTGTTAGGGTGGAAACCTTACCTCTAGGGGTAAATCCGGAGTCTGCTGGATTGGGGGATAAAGGTTATGTGGGACTGGATTCTGCTGATCAAGGAAGAGAGACTGGCATTGTCTCTGCAACTGAGGTCGGGGAGGTCTCTCCGTCTTATGCAGACAAGCTAAGGGAGACTGAAGTTAGCACTAGCTCCACTGCTTCTCTGGTTCTTCCAGTTATTGAGGTTATGCCACAGACTTTGACTAGGGAGGAAGCTATGGATTTACGAATGGAATCATGGGAGCAGAGAGATCTTAGCTCTCTTGCTTTAATTCCAAGTGATATGGACTCGTTAGGGTTCGTAAGTGAGGATGGTTCAATGGCGGTTCAGGATGATGATGAGGCTTTGAATGTGGTCCCAATTCTTATGGTGGGGGCTGCTGAGGGGGTTTGCAACCTGAATAAACGTGACTCCATGGGTTATAGCAAGACTGTAACTCCAGGGAAAGGAGATGTTTCTGTTGATAAGGGAAAGATCCAAATGGACTTGGAGGGATACATGACTGAAGGTGCCCACTCTGTTAAGCCGTTGAGGCCGAAGAGAAAGGGAAAGCAAAGGAAGGGGGTCTTCCCCTTCCATTAATTTTCTCAGTTTCTTTAATCCAACCCCGATGATAGGGTGTTGGAATGTTCGGGGTTTAAATGGCCCCTCCACAATTCAAGAGGTAAAGAAATGGGTTAGTGGTAATCAACTTGGTCTAGCTGGTCTCCTTGAGACCAAAGTTACTCTCAGTAATTTGGATTCTGTTATGGCTAAATGCCTTCCATCATGGTCTTATAAATCTAATGTTTCTGAGGATCTTCCGGCTCGTATTATAGTGGGTTGGAATCCTCGTATCTTTCGCTTGCTTCATTCTCTGGATTCTCATCAGCGAATGACTTGTTTGTTTGAAAGAGTGGAAGATAGCAAATCTTATTTTCTCACTTTTGTTTATGGATATAATAATGGGAATGACAGGCAGGAATTATGGAGTTCTTTAAGGGAGGATTTTCAGTTGATCAATTCGGTTCCCTGGGTGCTTATGGGGGACTTCAATGAAATTCTTCACTCGGACAATAGGATGGGGGGTGGTAGGGATTGGCCTAGTCACATAAAGGACTTTTCGGATTGCCTTCATGATATAGAAGTAGGGGCTGTTCCTTCCATTGGTTTTAAGTACTCTTGGCACAATGGCAGAGATGGTGCAGCTTCGATTTTTAGGAAGATTGATTGGTGTTTCTGCAATGTTGGTTGGCATGAAGATTGGCCGAGCTCGGTTGCTGATTTCCTGCCTAGACTGGTATCTGACCACTCGCCCATTGTCTTGAAGTACTCGGCTTCCCAGCAAAGCTACCACAGGTCTTTCCGTTTTTTAAATATATGGATTGATCATGAGGATTTCTTATCACTGGTTCAGAGTGTATGGCGGCAGAATGTTAGGGGAGATGCTTTGTTTAGGTTTACTTCGAAGCTTAAAATGTTGAAAAAGGAGCTTCAAGCTCTCCATAAAGAAAATTTCAGTTGCTTAGTTTCCAGGGTGGAAGTTGCTCGGCAAAACTTGATTTCTGCCCAGCAGGAATTAGATTTATTTCCAGGAGAGCTGAATGCCTTGAGTAATGAAAGAAATGCTTCACGAGTTTATTTCAGTCTTTGTAGAGATGAAGAATCTTTTTTCAAGCAGCGAGCTAGAGTTAATTGGTTAAATCTTGGTGACCAGAATACCAAATTTTTTCATAGGACTCTCCTTCATAAACAAGCTCGGAACAGTATTCATAAGCTGGAAGCGGATGATGGGACGGTTTTTACTAGCAGGGAGGAAATGGGGGCTCATGCAGTTGATTTTTTCACAAATTTACTCTCCTCTCCTTCTGACTTAAACTTTGAAGGGGTTGAGCAGTTTTTTCTGAACCAAGTGGCTACTCATGATATCCCTATGCTTGAAAAAGATGTTCTGGATGAGGAAATCAGGAAGGCTTTATTCAGTATTCCGGATGATAAGGCTCCAGGGCCGGATGGATATACAACCCGTTTCTATAAGCATTGTTGGGAAATTATTGGAGCTGATCTTCTTGCTGCAGTCCATTTTTTCTTTCAGTCGGGTATTCTGCCTAGATGTGTAAGTGCCACTCGCATTGCCATCGTCCCAAAAGTAGAATTCCCTAGAACTCTTAGTGATTACAGACCTATTTCTTGCTGCAATGTTCTTTACAAATGCATCTCAAAGGTGATCGTAAATAGACTGAAACTGGTTCTGAATGACATTATTAGTCCTGCCCAATCGGCTTTTGTTCCAGGGCGTCAAATTGTGGATAACATTCTCCTTTCTCAGGAGCTTTTGCGAAACTACCATTTGGAGGGTCCCCCAAGGGTTGCCCTTAAAGTGGACATACGGAAAGCTTTTGACACAGTGAGTTGGGAGTTTATAATGGCTGGTTTAAAGGCAGTTGGTGTCCCTCCTCGGATGTTGGATTGGATCAAAATCTGCCTTACTTCTCCTTTCTTTTCAGTTTGCTTGAATGGAGAGATGTTCGGTTTTTTCAAAGCCTCTAGGGGTGTAAGACAAGGGGATCCTTTGTCCCCTTATCTCTTTGTGCTTGCTATGGAAGGCCTCCAAGGCATTCTCACAACTCTAACTGCGGTGAGAGGGTTCGGGTATCATAGGCGTTGTGATATTGGCAAAATCACTCATCTATGCTTCGCGGATGATTTGTTGATGTTTTGTAGAGGGGATGCAACTTCTTTGGGGATCTATAAGCAAGCTTTGTCAGTCTTTTCTCGTGCTTCAGGGCTCTTTCCTAATCATAGTAAGAGCAGAATTTTCATTTCAAGAATGGCTGATGATGAAGCTTTGGATTTACAGCAGATTATTGGGTTT
>SKCR01010588.1:7500-10000 GCA_019454045.1 Zanthoxylum bungeanum | reverse complement strand
AATGGCTCCTCTACAATGCAAGATGTGAAGAGGTTGATTCGTGAAAATCAGCTTGAAATTGTTGGTCTGCTTGAGACCAAAATTGCTCTGAGCAATCTAGATTCGGTTATGGCTCATTGTCTTCCTCAGTGGTCCTATAAATCCAATGTCTCTTCTGACTTGCCAGCTCGAATTGTTGTTGGTTGGAATCCTTGTGTTTTTCGCATGAAGGATACTTTTGTTACAAGCCAGCGAATGACCTGTTTTTTGAAGGTGTGGAAGGGAATAAAGTCTTTTTCTTACTTTTGTCTATGGTTCTAATAATGCCAAGGACAGACTGGAGTTGTGGCAATCTCTCAAGGAAGATTCTTTGGTTGTCCAATCTGTCCCTTGGGTGCTGTTAGGAGATTTCAATGAAATCCTTCGCTCTGATAATCGAGTTGGGGGTGCTATGGTCTGGCCAGTTCACATCCAGGATTTCTCTCGGCTTGTCTCCAGGATATTGCAGTTGGGGAGATTCCCTCCATTGGTCTCAAATACACTTGGCACAATGGCAGGGAAGGGGCTGATTCTATTTTCTCGGAAAATTGATTGGTGTTTCGGTAATGCTAGTTGGCTGATCAGTGGCCTAACTCGGTTGCTGATTTCCTGCCAAGAATGATTTCGGATCACTCCCCTATTGTTCTTCGGTTTTCTGCTTCTAGAGAGAACTATCACAGGCCTTTTAGGTTCTTGAATATCTGGACTGATCATGAGGATTTTCTTCCTTTGGTCCGTCGAATTTGGCAGCAGAGGGTGGAAGGGGACTCTATGTACCGCTTCACTATGAAGCTTAAATGTTTGAAAAAGAATCTCCAGGCCTTTCATAAGCAGAGCTTTAGTCAGTTAGCGACCAGAGTGGAGTCTGCTCGGACTCAATGATCTCAGCTCAACGCAGTCTTGATTAAACCCAAGGGATTTGAATGTGGTGAATATGGAGAGAGATGCTTCTCGGAACTACTGTCGGCTTTGTAAAGAAGAGGAGTCCTTTTACAACAACGAGCTAGAGTCAACTGGTTGAACCTTGGAGATCAAAATACAAAATTTTTTCACAATACCCTGCTTCATAGGCAGTCCAGAAATCGTATCTACAGGCTGGAGGATGAAAATGGGATGGTATACACAAATAGAGCCGAATTGGGAGCTCATGCTGTTTCTTTCTTTACTGAGTTACTTTTCTCCTCCTCTAACCCTTGCTTGGAAGGAATTGAACAATATGTTCACAAACCGAGTGGCTGATGAGGATGTGCAGATGCTAATGGGAGACGTGCAAGATGAGGAAATCAAGGGAGCTTTATTTAGCATTCCGGATGATAAGGCCCCGGGCCCGGATGGCTTTTCTGCTCGATTCTATAAGCACTGTTGGGATATCATTGGGATGGATTTATTGGCAGCAGTTCGTTCCTTTTTCCACTCTGGCGCTTTGCCGAGGTGTGTTAGCGCTACTCGCATCGCCATTGTTCCCAAAATAGAGTTCCCAAAAACTCTTGGTGATTACAGGCCTATTTCATGCTGCAATGTCCTTTATAAATGCATCTCGAAGGTCATTGTTAATAGGCTTAAGCGTGTGCTGCATGACATCATTAGTCCGGCTCAATCAGCCTTTGTTCCAGGTCGCCAAATTGTAGACAACATTCTGCTTTCGCAGGAAATTATGAGAAACTATCACCTGAATGGTCCTCCTCGAGTGGCTTTGAAGGTGGACATTCGTAAAGCCTTTGACACGGTAAGTTGGGAGTTCATTTTGGCGGGTTTAAAGGCTGTTGGAATTCTTATCGGATGTTAGAATGGATCAAAGTGTGCTTAAACTAACTTCGCCTTATTTCTCAATATGCTTGAATGGAGAAATGTTCGGTTTTTTCAAAGCAACTAGGGGTGTTAGGCAAGGGGATCCTTTGTCCCCTTATCTCTTTGTCCTTGCAATGGAGGGGCTCCAAGGCATCCTCAAAGAGTTGACTGTGGATAGAAGTTTTAAGCACCATTGGCGCTGTGAAAAGAGGAGAATCACCCACCTTTGTTTTGCGGATGATCTACTAATGTTTGTAGAGGGGATGAAGGCTCCTTGGGGATTTATAAGGAAGCTTTGGCTACTTTTTCTCTTATCTCCGGTTGTCTCCTAATCATCTCAAAAGCAGAATTTTCATTTCTAAAATGGATGAGGATGCTGCCAACCGATTGCAGCAAGTTATTGGTTTTCAGAGGAGTGATCTTCCTATCAGATACTTGGGAGTTCCTCTTTTGACCACTAGGCTCAAGCACCAAGATTGTCAGGGCCTGTTGGATAGGATTCTTTCTCGCATTCAGCATTGGACCTCCTCGGCGCTTTCATATGCGGGGAGACTTCAATTGATCAAATCGGTTCTGTTCTCCATTCAAGTCTATTGGAGCAGCATGTTCTTGCTTCCGCAGGCTGTTATTCGAAGGATTGAAAGCATGATGTCGGCTTTTCTATGGAAGGGTTCTATTCCAGCTGCTTCTGCCA
>SKCR01010587.1:0-44781 GCA_019454045.1 Zanthoxylum bungeanum | reverse complement strand
AAGCTTTAAATGGTTTGACTTTTTAAAGCCAAATTCACATGAAATACATGTGAAATTCAAATGAGTGTATTTAATACACAAATTTGCCAAACCAAACCAAACTAATTCTCTCTTCTCTCATCACTCTCTTCACGCCCAAAATGGGCAAAATGCTCACTGCATTTTCCATCAAAATGCCGAGCATAGGGAAGCATTGAGTTGGGTTTTTGTGGCAAAAACCGCAAGTGCTAGCACACTACGAGATATGCGAAGGTGATAGGGAAGCTCACCCATGAGCCGGGAACCGTTGAAAAACGAAGTCAAAACAGTGAGGAAAAATCTGCATTGCAGTTCACACCAAACCAGTGCGTTTTTGGAGTTTTGTTGCCTCCGCGTCGCTCAACCGATCGATGTAAGTATTCCGCAACTTCCTCGATTCGTATTCGCACTTATTTCATGTCTTGTATTCGATCCGTGGGACCTAGAAACTCCAACAGTTAGTTTGTATGAGCTTAACATATGTGTCACATCTCTAAACTCTTAGATAACTAAGACTAGGACGTTCCCAGACCATAACTCATATGGTGTTTGACTAACAGTCTTGGAAGGAACTTGGTTAGTAGTAGTGTTGCAGTTTCTAAAGCAAGACCCTAAAATGAAAGAGGTAGATCTGTGTCTGGCATCATTGATCGGACCATATCTAATAATTTTCGATTTCTCCTTCGGAGACCCCATTATGCTGTGGAGTTCCCTGAGGATTCCACTGGGAAACAATGCCATTTTCTCTCAAGTAATCTTGAAATTCGTTGCTTAAGTATTCACCACATCGGTCAGACCTTAGTGACTTAATACTTTTATTAAGCTGGTTTTCTACTTCAGTTTTAAAGTCTTTGAATTTCTAAAAGGCTTCAGATTTGTACCGCATAAGGTACACATACCCATATCGCGAGTGATCATCGATAAAGGTAATGAAGTAGGAGAATCCACTCTAGCGGTAACTGACATTGGTCCGCATAATCATAGTGTATGAATTCTAATGTCTCCGCTGCACGCTGTCTTTTACCTTTGAAGGGTAATTTAGTCATTTTACCAAGTAAACAAGACTCACAAGTTCCATAAGGTTCATATTTGAAGGGTCTGAAATATCCATCCTTATGTAGCTTAGTTAATCTTGTTTCATTGATATGACCTAAGCGACTGTGCCATAGAAGTGATTCATTGAGATTATTCGAGTTAACGTTGTATATATTAGAGGTTGAACATTCTTGTTAGTTTGTAAGACATAGATACCATTATCAAAAAACAATTCCATACTTATTTCATTGAAATAAATAGAACATTCATTACAACTTATTAGGCATGAAAAGCCTTTATTACATAAAGAAGAAATTGAAATGATGTTCTTTACTAGAAAATGTACATAAACACAATCTTCTAAGTCTAAAACTAAACCATTCGGCAAAACTAATGAATAAGTCCCCAAGCACAATGCAGCCAGTTTTGCTTCATTACCCATGCGTAAGTCAACCTCCCCATGATGGAGTCTCCTACTGTTTCTCAGGCCATGCACATTGTTACACAAGTGAGTCCCACAACCGATGTCAAGCACCCAAGTAGAAGGTTCAGAGTTTTGAGAATATAGTTCAATCATATACAACATACCTGAAGCATTGGGCTTCTTGGCCTCTTGGGCTTCCCTAGCTTCCTTGGCTTTCAAGGATCTGCAGTCTTTCTTCCAATGACCATTCTTTCCACAAAAGAAACATTTCCCATTCTCTTTTTATTCTCCACCTTACCATTGGGCTTTAGGTGATCTGGAGCCTTGGCCTTGGCCTTATTTTTCTTTGGGCCTCGTGGCTTTAGGTCCGTACCCGTAAGCATGAAGGAGGTTTTAAGCTCCGGTTTCAAGTCCTTCTCTGTTTGCTTTATCAGATTGTGCAATTCTGCTAAAGTAGCTTCTTTATCAGACAGATGAAACTGCATAATAAAGTTAGAGAAGTCTTTTGGTAAGGACTGAAGAATTAGAACGTGACATATCTCATGATCCATGATGAACCCGAGGTTGGCCAATTTTTCAATGTGGCCAATCATCTTAAACACATGTCCACTAACAGATCCTTCCTTATACCTTTTTTGGAATAAGGCACATGACACTTGGAATCCCACGGTATGAACGGAAGTTGCATACAACTCCTTCAAGTGAAAGATGATGGTTTGAGCATCCATATCTTCGTGAGCTTTCTGAAGTTCATCCGACATAGAGCCAAGCATTATGTCAACTGCTTGCTCATCATCATCGATGTGTTTCTTCCAATCATCAAATATATTTTGGTCAGCATCTTCTGCGGGTTCAGGGGGAAATGGTCTTTCAAGAACATAGAAAATCTTTTCTTGTCGTAAGACAATTTTAAGGTTTCTAAACCAGTCATTGTAGTTGTCCCCTTGAGCTTATGCTCATCAAGGATGGAACGAAGTGATATTCTGTTTACCATTTGAATGTTTGTGAAATATTTTAACCCATCTGTTAAGAGAGAATGTTAGAATTATGAATATGTTTTCATTAATGTTTCATAATAACATTGGCTTTTAATATTATGAAGTTGCTCTCACTCAATTATTTTAAAATTTTAAGCAAATCGCATCACCCCAATATGATGGATTTCTTGTGGGTAAGGATCCCATTATCATTATTTCACAACTCCGACTAGGACTGGTCGTTATAAAATACGATAATTAGGTAGGTTCCCAACCAATTTATGTTATAAATCACAATTCCTTGATCATTGGGTTGGGCAATCAAACATGTCATAGCTTATGCTAGTCCTTGTGGACACCCAATCTTTGCCACTAAGTTTATAAGACCACGCCTAAGGGTCGCTGCGTCTTATGACTCAGAAAAGTCAAACCATTGTCAATAGTACGATTTAGGGACAAATTGGTATTGGTCAGTCTGGTAAAGCCTAGTCCTGCCAATATGGTTTAAGCCCTTTGGGTCTATACTTTACAATGGGAGGTAAATTTTAGACTTAAATTATTATTGAAGATTTTAACAAGTTTAAGTGAATAACTTCAAATGGATTCCTCCATTGAAAATTCCCCAGAGGGAGGGTGGAGCGAACTCTCTTAAATACCATTACCTCTTAGGCTCTTATTGCCTCAGCGACAGGAATAAACAATAGATCCTCCAAATTAGTCCAACACTTTAAATATGCTTTAAGGTAAGCTTTGAGTAAATGATTATCTAGATGTCTTCACAGCTTTTCCTTTTGGCTATAAAAAGGTAGTGAGTGAAGGAAGACACCAAATCATTATCTAACTCTAGTAATACCTTTGGTTAAATTAACTTTAGTTTGAAAAAGTTTTATTAACGCCTTTGTCCCACCCCACTTGTATCTTTTATAATGTCTTTTATTATAAACAAGTGATTTATATTTATTAGCCTTAAAGGTAATAAATCTCTAAGTTCATCACGGAATATTTACTTAGCTAAGGGATAAACAATACACTCTCTATTTCCTTAGAAAGTCTCTAGATGCTTGCACCCTAAAATAATCATGCCAATTCTAATCATACATAGAATCATCAAGCATATGAGTTTTAATATGTTGGAATTATTTTAGGCATTAAATAACTTTGATTAATATTTAATTATGATATTGCATTTTATTTTAATCAAATAAATTTACTATTCATATTTTTTACAGATGCGTGAACTTTAAATGCAATTTCACAATTCAAATCTTAACCAAATCATGCCAAACTTGTGCCTAAAAGTAAGTTCAAAGTGTTAGCTTTCCAACCGATTCGGTTCCGGTCCGAACCAGAACCGTGGCCGGGTCTGCTTAAACTTTAGAGTTGCTCACTTATATAAACCCAAGATATGAAAGGTTTGGTGCAAAATTTTGTAAAGAATTCATTGGGTTTATATATGTGCTCCAAAGATAACAAAATTAATTAAGAATCCGATGTGGGATAAAAGCTAATTTAATCTTAGCCATTGGATCTTAATTTAGTGGTTTAATGAGATTATAAAACCCTAATAAGAGTTTGGGCCGAATTGGAATTCAAAACAAATAACAAAAAAAAATTACTATTCATGTTACTATTCATGTTATTTATTTATTTATTTATTCATTCCAATTCCCAAAGTGTCCCTATCATCATTCACCAATCCCTAAACCACTATGGAACCTCATAAATGATTTGTTCAATAATTAAATACATTGAACCATTTATGAACAATTCCTACAACAATCATAAATGCTGTTAAATTTGTACTGTGCATTGTTAACCATTGATTTCGACTTTGTTGTGTGTGATCTTTTGGGTTCCCCTCATGTTGGACATGAAATGAATCGTGGTAATTTAACCGAACATAAATTATCCTCCAATCAGATGGTCGTTCGATTTCAATGACCAATGTTGACATCTAGCAACATGCCCAGGCCCCCAAATGGGAAGGAAATATATATATACCCATTCTGTATGCGATTTACATATGATACGGTCCCTCGCCTCACTGTATCCCCACCGTTTGACCTAGGGTATGGAAAGTGTCCACCCATATAGTCAAAGGTATGATGTTGATAGTGTCATGAATCGTGCTAACCCAAGAATCTCACATGATTCTTCCGTTGCGGCCACAGTCTCAAACACTGATCACACATATAAACGTACGAACTGCAATACTACTCTTATAAGAAAATATTATCCGAGAGAGTGGCGATTCTATGTTGTATCTTTACAAACTTCATGTGTTTCAACAAATGACCCAATCATACCCTTATGACCGGATATTTTGAACTGGGGAAGGAGAATGTGAAAGTTATTTGATCCACACATAAGATTGTAAAGACCTCAAGTTTAAGGACTAGTCATACAATCGATACATGAAAGTTCTCATATACACATGGGATAAATACTTCATGTGAAAACTTTCGGCGGTCAGTTCGATGGACACGAGCAACTCATGCATCCATGTGATACACCAAGCGGACGGATCTCTGTTAGTAGCCTATGAGATCGGCTACCCCACTTAAGGGCGAATCATATCATCATGCTAGTCTCTCCGCTTTGTGAACGCCCTGATTATTCACAAAACTATGACTAGGAACGTTTAAGAGTAATGATTCTCATAAGGCATGTAAGCCATCATCTTATTACTCCAAGGGCTTTATTACAGTGTTTGATGATTCATATAAGTTATGTAAGACACGTATAATAAAGATTTCCATTTTATTAATTAATGAAAATATTACAAATACATGTATATATAGCCCATCCACAATTTAGGTATATGGCATATCCCTAACAGAAGCCACGTTGGAGACACGTGTCAGAGAATGGCGAAGCCACGTTGTAAGACACGTGTTGCGATGCAAAGGTTCCACATGTCACGACGTGCTTGCAGAATTTACGACGTGCTTGCAGAATTTTTGTTTTTTTTATTATTTTTTTTTCACGTTTGATTTGTCCCGTCGAGCTTCCGAGCAGTATTTTTCCTGACAAAAATATAAAATAACACAGTAAAAGCACTCAAAGCATAAATTTAAAATATTATTTCACAAATGTGTCAATTTAAAGGGATTAGTGAAACTATAAGTGTAAAATGATTAACTTATCGTCTAATAAATATACATTTTTTAGTATTCATCAATATGTATTAGTAGAAAATTCGAATCTTGAAAAGTTTGATATTTGAATCTTTCTTTTGTATAATGGTTATATAATTGAAAGTACTTGCGCCTCGGAGGTACAAATAAAATTTTATCATTTATTCTATTTGACAGAATATTGTATTATATTTGATAGAATATCTTTTCTACGATCCCGAGTAATAAAATTATTTTATTACTTGGCGTGTAACATCAGATGTTAACAATTGAAGAAAAGACTTGACTTATTGACCGGCGTAAACACACACGTATAACGCAAGCGCACGTATCGTTCAAGTAGTATAAAAATATCGATCCCACAAGGACTTAATTCCTACTGTTGTTATTAATTATTGAATCTATTTATTTACAAATATCTAATTGAGGGTGAAGATAATGATTGTTTGATTGGTTGAAAGTGGTTTTACAAAATAAATAAATAAATAAAAGGACAAAAGAAAATACTAAGGAAAATAACAAAAGACACAAAGATCTAAAGTTGTGAATCCTTCTAATATCTTTTAAAAGATGAAGTGATTATTTTATGTTTGTGTAATAAATCAGTTTACTAACCTGGAACACTAAATTATGTAAAAGCCTATTCCGATGGTCAGACACAAATACCCAGTTTAACCCAATTGAACCATATGTCTATGTCAACCAAATTATCTGGATTCATTAAGTTTAAGTTCCAATTATGGCTACCCCCGCCCGACAGGTATATTCTTATCCTGTAAGGAAATCTATTAAAGGGTTATCTATCCTCAAGGAAGATCGTGGGCTATTAAGTCTAGGTTGAAACCTAAAATCCATATGTCTAGTTCATTTTAGATTTACCACATCAATCTTATTGGTGATCAGACAACAAGAAGCATTAAGCTTAAGACTTAATAAGTAAACCTTAAATTACCCAAACTATAAAATAACCCCTTATAAACCGGTGATATTAGAATTCATCACAACCCCAGATAACTAACACATAACTAGGGCTAGTAACAACTTAAAAGTAAAAGACATAAAGTAAAAATACTGAAAAGTAAAAGACATAAAGTAAAACTGAAAAGTAAAATAAAATAAAATGCTAAGGTAAAAGGAATTACTTTTACTACTACTAATTTAGATATCTCCCATAAAATAATATATAGACTTGTGATTCTTTTTCCAACCAGCCATATAGGCGATAACCTGATTAAGTCAAATTAAGTCCAACCAGCCATAAAGGCGGAACCAAAATTAAATTACCAACCGACCAATATGGCGGTATCCTTTATTAGTCAGGTTTAAATCAGATTAAAATGAATTACCAACCGACCAATCTGGCGGTATCCTTTTTAAGTCAATATTTTAAATAGTGAATATATTATTTTTAAGGGAGATTAATCTAAATAGTAACAGTAAAAGAATTACCTTTCACCCTAGCTGGAGAAGTTACCTCCTCATGGTAAATAGTAAAAACTGTAAAAAGTAAAAAGTAAAAATTAAATTACTATTATCACAAAACGTAATTAAAATTATTTACAAAACTAAAAATTAAAAAACTAAAAACTAAAAAAACTAAAAACTAAAGAATCTAGAGAGAGAAACTCTCTCTTTAGAAAGAATATAAGAGAGAGTGGTGCCCTGAATTCTGAAATCTCGAGCTCAATTTATAGGCGCGGATAAGCTTCCAGCGTCGCGACGCCAGATCCCTCAGCGTCGCTACGCCAGATTTTGTCGACGTGGCACGCTCTGGTTCGCTGGTTTGAAGATTCTGGATAAGGTGATAAGGTGACACGTGGCGCAGTGGTTGGGCTTCAATTATTGTGACACGTGGCGGCTTCTGATTGGTCGCTGAGATTCTTATCCGCCACGTGTCAGATAAGGATTAGATACTCAATTATTGATGCTGACATGGCGATGACGTGGCGACACGTGGGAAAGAGACTGTCGGCACCGTAGAATTGCGACACGTGTCACTTCCTGATTAGCTGACGATGACGTGGCGGTGAGGTGGCAATGTTGACTTGTTGACTTGCTGACGTGGCTGATGACATGGAAATGACCTGGAATGACACGTGGCACACGTGGCGATGGCAACTGTCGGCACAGTAGGATGATGACACGTGGCACGGCGCATGTTAGCAGATCGGCTGTGGTGGTGACACGTGGCACGGTGCATTTTAGCAAAGTCAAACTTTTCTCAGATTCTGATTTGTAGACCCGGCGCACGTTAGCACTGTTCGGCGCATTTTAGACGTCGCGACGCAGAAGGCTTGGCGTCGCGACGCGATAAAGACCAAAATATCCCTGTTGACGCATTTTTGTTTGTTTTTGCCCCAAATTGCCTCCAATGCTTTCCAAACTTTATTTATCTGCAAAATAACACAAAATACATCAAAACATTCACAAAACCCGAGAAACTATACGAAATATTAGGTCAAATGAGTGGGAATAAGTGATATAAATACCACTCATTAGTCGTGCATTAGATATGATTTTAATAAATGACATAGCAAGACTATATGTGTGACAGTTAGTATAACTGTTTAATAGTTAGTGTGTCTCTTATATATAGTATTCATCTTTCTTAATGGATGATTCATTTTTCGAAAGAGATATTGATTAGAATGTCCAGTCAATCTTATGCATCATAGGATGATGACATAATAAATACTATAATATGTACGATTAAACATATCAATTTAATCATAATTGTTACGAGTTATTTTGATACCCTATAGACCATATGATGTGTCTTGAAACATGTTCTTTGTTATCTTTGAGATATTAAGAACAAGTTTCTTATTCATGGAGAATATAGTCTGCAACCATTAGGGTCAGATTAGTTTTGATTCTAATTTTGACTTTAGATGGTCTACGTCATATAGAGTCAAAAAATATGCAGTGGGAGTGTCACAGATGTTTCTACTGAATTAGTAGAATTAGTTGTAACATATGAAGTATTGACTTATGAAGTTATAAAGTGACCTTATAGATTAGAAGTTTTGATATTAGTGTTGCGCTTACGGTTGTCTCATAGTATTTGGATTTGATCTCTAAATACATAGACGACTCAGTAGCTATAGAATAATATTAATGTCGCATATGAGTCATATTGATGTATAACTTAGGTTATACAATATATGAATGATCCAGAACAAGGGAAACGATTGGGTTTGTTGGACAAACTCAATATGTTATAGCGAGCTTACTTGTTGTTGCCTACCTCTTGAGTGTTAGGTCAGCTATTGAGGATCATGTGTATGTAATACATATTGAGATGTGTATATAATACTGTGGATTGGCACTAGAGTAAGTGGGAGAAATTGTTAGGGTTGGTGCTTAGAGTACCAATCCGGATCGTATTTATGTCTGATTCATGAATACGAATAATTCTTTTTTCCATAATATTACTTATTATAGTAGTACTTCTTGCTTTTATATACATATTCGATCTAATTACGATTAGATTGAAACTAAATATGGTTTAGTAATATGTATATATTAGACAAAGATCCGATAATATATTTTATAGTGCACAATTACAAATTAGTTTGTAATTGACATTGGGAAGTATCACTACTAAAATTATATTATCAAATAAAGTTCCTGGTCAAGATTTACTAACATGGGTCGGTTAGTAAAATCCGCTGAGATCAGTACATGTCGTATATCAAGACTTGTCTGATGGTTTATCCCAATGAATCATGAGTCTTGGGAGACTCATATAGACCTGTAGGTGTTTATTTGATAATCCTAATAAATGGTACACCAACATCAATAGGAATCTTCTCGAGTCGAGTAGCATAGTGGTCCTTCGACTTGAGATACCACTGTGGATATAAGAGATATCCTCCATATTTTGATGGCAGTCACGTCACCGATCTATTTAGATCGGACATCCGCATGTTCGTTGGGTGTGGACTGATGCTCATGATATCCTGTGAGTATCAGATAGAATCCGTCAGTCCTGTGTACAAGGCATAAGTATCAGGTACGTATTTGCGTTCTAGTAAATCCATGGCTGTTGTATACTTCGAAAGCGAGTTCCGAGTGTTATTTAGAGATCGTAAATTTAAAAGTCGATTATATTATACCTTAGGGATTTGACGTTCTTATCTATATCCCCGGTATAATATTGATAGCCTGTGACAGATGGATTATATGTATGCAATGACCTCGACTTGCATAGTTTAGCGAGATTATCCGTGGTCGTCATAATTCATGAGTGGGTGAATTATGGACACGAAATTGGATTCTGTGACGGATAAACCTAAACTTAAAGAGTCCAACAATATGAAGTGTACTCGTTGAGCACTTGGGCAACGCGTTATGAATAATATAGATTATTTGTTATATTTCACCAGATTAAATAAGTTAATTCGAGTCATTTAAATGGTTAAACGAAAATACATGCATTAGGGGCATTTCGGTCATTTGATAATTAATGTGTATTTGTATTTGATACAAAATTTGATTTGATACATATTAATTAATTGTCAAATGAGATTTTGACACATGACATTAATATATCTATTTGTTATTTAATTTAAATAAAAAATACATATATAATAATAATCATATTAATTAATTATTTGGATGTTTAAATGTTAAATATCTAGATAATTAAATTATTCCAATATTACATAATTGTTATGCAATATGTTTGATTACTATTGATTACATATGACATGATTTTATTAAGATTAAAGTTTACCAATTGGATTTGTTAATTTAAAGGTTATTATTATTAATTAATTAGATTAATTGACCAAATGACCAAAATACCCTTCTTTAAACACCCTAAGTCGGTTTTGGCTTACTATTTAAAGTTGAAATTTTTTTTTCTCTTTAATCAAGCTCCCATGGCCGAAACCTATCTCCATTAAAGCACCCAAAAATTTGTTTGAAGAAACAACGAAGACAATGAAGAAGTTCAAGAAAAAGTTTAAGGAAATTAGGAGATTTGGAGGTAATCTTCATAATTCTTAAACTTAGAAAGCTTGTTTCTTGTTCTTGAATATCTAGAATAGTTCTAGGGTTTCTTCCTTTCTTAGATTTTGGGGTTTTTTTATTTGGATGATGAATTTGGAGGCTAGGTGCATGTGTGAAGTTGGATTGGATGATATTAGTGTAATATTGATTCAATTTTGTCATTTGATAACGTGTTGTCATTCTAGAGTTTTATGACCACTCTTGTAACTCCTAGAATTGTTCTTGAGTTCTTCATAGGTGGTGGTTTTGGTTGGTGTTAATGTTGATATGATTAATATTGAGAAAATTGGATTTAAAGCATGAAAATAATATTTTTAATTACCAAATCAGATCTGGATTTTCTGTGATTTTGGTGATGAAAAGTATGTTGTATAAATGTATTGGATATGTTTTGGGCATTGTAACAATTTCCGGAATTTGTTTCGGAGTTGAAATATGCGAAAACGGCGAAAAAACGGCGTTATCATGTGAGTTTCGGGCTTACCGGGTGTCCGCTGTCCAAAACGTGAATTGGTCACTATTTGGACAGCCCATGAACTGCCCAAGTACTATTGGGGCTGACCTGGGCAGCCCTCATGTGTACTGGTTGGTCAGTTCGGACAAAAACGCGTTTTATGCCATTTTGTGGAAAAATATTTTCGTAAAAGTTTCGCGATGTCTCTAACCTATTTATGTCGTTATTTGATATCGAATAAATATATTTAGGTGAAATATGAACGAATTATTTATATTGGATATTGAATAATTTATTTGATAATTTTAAAAGTTTTAAAATTATGATTTCGCCCAAACCGCAAGCTTCCGCTGCGCCCGCACTAAAACCCCAACACCAACAACCAAATAAATTAAATTTCAATAGCATTAATCTTGTCCTCAAATCCTGCAATACAAGATGCCTGTTTGATACATTTATATGTATGTTGTTTCCATATATGCCATCTAGTTACCTCAAATAAAATTGTTTCTAAATAAATAATAGTTTTTTTCTGTACTTTCCCTTTAGAAACGAAGAGAAAATTAGGATGGTACCATCAAACACCAATTAGAATTCTCTTAATCCGAATGTTTTCCTAGTATGTGAGTGATTTAGTCAATAGTGATTGGCAAATAAAAAAGTATATCGAGTAGTTAATTTTTTTCAATACACTATCACTATGGACATATAACACAATATTTTCAAATATGTAAGAAGGAGAGGAATTAAAATAAGTTTAAAAACCCAAACAAAATTACTTATAATACTTGTTCCCAAATATAGTTCTAATAATTAAAAAGGGAGATTGTTGTTGTAATAAATTTGAAGGGAACTTGACTACTGATGATTCTCAAACGTACACCTATATCTCGTTCGAACGTCAATCTAATGTGAGTTTTCATATTTAGAAAAATTTCAACAATTCCTCACTATCCATAGTAAATGAAGCCCCCTCTCACTTTTGATTTTTTTTTTTTTTTTTTAAAAAAATTTATGGGTCATTTATTATTATTTAGATTGTCCTAAAAAATCCTTTTTGTGTTTTTGAAATTTCAAAATATCAAGTTGAAAATGTATTATTTTCCTTTTATCTTCTTTATTTTATTCTTTGATATATTTTTCTCTCAAAATTTTAAGTTTATCATCTACGCTAAATTAGTTCATCTTATCTATGTCATATTCGTTAATTCCTTTTCAATTTAAATAAAATGGCAACTTCTTTTTCCCTACCAAGATTTTGATTTTTTTAAGAATTTCTAAGTTTTTTTTCTTATAAATTGTACCTGTAGACACTGTATTTTTTTATGAATAGTCCGATGATGAGTCTTTTACGGGGACACCTCTGAAAATTGGGGAATTGTAAGGATGAATGCCAGGAAGGAAATGAACTACAGGGAACACAGTCAAAATCCGGTTGAACATCACCTATGTTCGGTCTACCTTTTCTCCAAACCAAAAATCCGGTCGGACATGACCTGAAAACCCTACATCCGGCCGGACATAACACAACTGTCAGTGAACGAGCAGATTATCAGACATGTATCGAGCCGGACATATAATTCAAATCTAATATCTAGTCGGACATGTATCGAGCTAGCAATAATTATGCACATGTTCAGTTACTGGAATCACAGGCATGACTATGTCCGACCCGATCTATATCTAAAAATGTATATTCAGCCGGATATGTATCGACTTGTAATTGCAGACAAAGTGACAATCACCCGAGATAGACATGAGAGAATGGAGGGATTCTATTACCTCATTCCATTTTCAGACCCTTCCCTTACACTATAAAAGGTTCATTTACCATTCATAAAAAACTAGTGGGAATTGACCTTCAAAAACCCTAAAAAAGTTTAGAGAAAAGAAAGAGAAGACAACACCAATATTTGGAGTCATCTTCCCCCTGGTGCGAATCTGACAACTATCCAATGATCAGATGTGTCTTTTAAGCCACAATATACGCATAAAGGTACGACCTGACGGCACTCTTCTGAATAATTCTGTGTTTTGGAGTTTCTGTTATTAACACAGTATCTTCGGCCAGACGTGCACCATGTCCGGTCAGACATGCATACACATCTAACTGATGATAGATATATCAGACCGCATTTACTGCCTTGATCAATTTCAATGTTATTTCATGCATGTTTACTCTATTATTACTTTATTAAGTGATACGCTTGTGTTGTTAATTTGCTGATATTTATGCATGCCTCCATTATGTTTATGTTTTTATAATTATTTATCTATCGTTATGTTACCACTAAGACTATGCATGATTATGTTCTTTTTAGTTTCTGATTTAAGTATGTTATGATTTATCGATGCCATATCTATTATTTGCATGCTCATATGATTCTGATCCACATAGTACCTTCGGCCGGACTTATATCAAGTCCGGTCGGATATTGATGAACATCTCCGGACCTTAAATACCTTAAAAAATTTTGTCTGAAGCCAGACTGGAAATATATGTAACCTGATTCGTTTACTTGCGTCGTGTTTAAGTTCGTATACAAAATATTACTTTCTCGCCATTGCTATGGCATTTTAGAGCTTTTTAGGGTTAGTAACTTTGAAGAATATGGTAAATCAGGCCTAGGTAACTCAGTTTAGGCCCAACTGGAAAAATTAAGCATAACTTATTTGTGACTAACCTTTCCCCTCAGGTCGTTCCTTTTAGGAAAAGGTCAGACTCAATACATTCATCTTCACTTTCTTTTGTAACCCTAACCCAAAGAGTTGATAGCATCTCAAATTGATATGGCTAGCCTGGAGGACCTAGGATCACCTAAACCTGATGACCTTGACCTTGGCACCACTCCAACCCTATCTGATAAAGATAACCCATCATATATCTCAAGACAACCTCGACTTGTCCCAATATACTCTCTCTTAGACTTCTATGGCCTTGATATGAACAAACACTATTTAATAACGAAGGTCGAGTTGAACCTTCTGATAATGAGATTCAATATTTTTGTCGATGTCTACTTGGAATTACCCAAAGAACTTGACCGGGCAAGCCAACCATTGGATGATCGGGTGGTAGCCTGTGTAGCATTCTTCGATATACGCCTGAGATATAGCATGGAAGGCTATTTGGTGTCGAAGTAAATACATCATCCTCTCCTCTAAATACACCAAACGGAGGTGAGCAACTTTCGGCTCACTGCCGCACATCATCTTGTGTAACGCGGCTCGGTTCGATTTGTTTTTTATCCAGAAATATTGGGGAATATTTAGAGGTGTTTTAAGATTGTATTGGGGCTGTTTTTAATTGAAAAATAAGACCAGAAATTCAGTGGGTCTTCACGCAAATAAAGGCTGATTTGGGCTGTGAGCTGGGTTCATTTCGGGTCCAAAACAGTCCAGATTTACAACGATATATATATATATATATATATTATAAGCTATATTTTATAAGAGTTGTATAATCAATTACTTTCTATATGCTATAAAATATTGAGAATATAGAAAGTAAAGATATAAATAAAGTATAGACGGGCATTTTCAAGCATTTTTTGTATAATGTAGCATAATAATTATTTTTTATTTTCAATTAAAAAAGATGGCTGAGTGGATTAAAATATCGGATTGCTAATCTGGTGTACGAGTTATTCGTACCGAGGATTCGAATTCCTCTATTTCCATTTCCGTCAATCGTTTCATATCTTTTAAATTTCAATATTAGCGAACACTTTCTTTTTTTCTTTTTTAATAATAATAGATGTGAAATTGAGAAAATCCTAATAACATTGATACAACTAGACCCGGCCGACGGTTCGATTCCGGTTCCATAAGTGTGGAACCGGAACCGAACCGATTAATTCTGGTTTGGTTCCGATTCCACAATGAAGTGGAACCGGAACCTTGAACCGAATCGGAACCGACCGGTTCGGTTCGGTTCTGGTTCCGGTTCGGTTCGAACCCTTTTTAAAAAAAAAAATTTCGAAAATAAATTAAAATAAATGAGATTAATTTAATAAATAAATAAAATTATTACATTGAAGAGCTTGAGCTTAAAGTTTTAAAAATTTAAGTTGTCTACGTATCCTCCGGGGGTGAGAGGAATCAAAGCTCACGTAGTTCCATTACAATTTTAAGATATTTCCCCTTTGTAAATTTACAATTTTATAATTATCAATCATCATTATCAGTTGATCCTTCAGCTCCGGTTCCGCTTGCACTTGTTGTTGCAGATGCATTATCAAACAAATCTTCAAAATCATCGGGGACATCTTCTTGTTGTCTCAGATCAGCTCGAGTCCAATCATCCACACAAATTGTTGCTTCTAGAGTGCTTGGATGTAATGAAGATCGTCTAGCTTCCAATATATTACCTCACAAGCTGAAGGCTTGCTCAACCGCAACGGTGATATATAATAGGTGCTGCCAATATCTCTTTAGCAATAATTGATAAAATAGGATATATATTTTGATGTCGGTTCCACCAGTCAAGGATTTTAAAATTTTTACTAACTAAACTTTCAGTAGGAAGCTCGAAATTTGTAGATAAATTTGGTTGACATAAGGATTTTAAATCATTGATGGATGCAGTATTTGCAGATGCATTATCAAATCCAATTGTTAAAATTTTATCTACTAAACCATATTCATCAAAATTACCTTCATCATTCTATAAATATTTTGTGCAGTATGTTGGTCATCAAAAACTCTAAATGCAATAAGTCGTTTTTGCATGGTAAATGATGCATCAATCCAATGACAAGTCACACCCATGTATGAGTGTGTTTGCCAATGGTCACTCCAAATATCAGAACATATAGAAATACGACATTTCATCTCTTTAAATATTTTATTTAAAATGATTTTACCATCCTTATATAATTTAAAAATATGAAGTTTTGTTGTGTTTCGAGTCATTCTACATGCAGAATGATTTAAGGCATTATGCACGTAATTAGTAAAATGAAGTTTTTCACCAAAGCTTAAATAAAGATGTGTCATACAAGTTAATTTTGTAAATTCTTCTTTATTTTTTGCATCATAATATTTAAATAAATCTACAGCACTCGTACATCTACTAGATGATGCGTACCTGGCCATTTGAGTTTGTGTCGCATCAATTCCAAGTTCAACCGGATGATGTCTTTCCAGGTGCTTGATCATATTGCCGTATCCACCAGAAAATTTGTAGATAACCCCACAATAGTTGCAAATCACTCTTGAACTGTCATCGTTTAATTTTTCTAAATGAAAAGGAATTCTGAAAATATCAGAGGAATGAGCCTTAACTTCTCTTCTCCGTGATTGTGCACCGACACTAGGGCCGCTCTCTTGGGTTGGCATATTTGACATGAAGTTCTCGGATGAGCTTGCCATTTTTCGTTTAAGAAATAAGTAAGAAAAATAAAAAATAAAAATTGACTAATTGTGAATGATAATAACTAATTGAATTGAGATTGAGAATAAGAGAATTGTAGGAATTGAGAGAGTTGAGAATTTGGTGTGTTGAAATAATGAAAAATGAATCCTATTTATAGAGTTTTAGAATTTTTTCATACCAAAAATGCCCCTAAATATAACCGTTTTATTACCGTTATTAGGGATATATTAGGAATTTATAATTTATAATTTTTTTTATGCCTTAAATAAGGCATTTTTTTTATTTAACGGTTCCAACAGGAACCCTACAGTTCTAACCGGAACCGTTGAACCGGTGGAACCGTAAGGTTCCACCGGTTCGGACCGATTCGAATTGGGGTCGAACCCCAACCGAACCGGTCGGCCACGGTTCCGGTTCTGAACCGGAACCGTGGCCGGGTCTAGATACAACTAAAGCAAGCAACCCTTTATTTTTGTATTCTTCACGTCTAGGGTTACGTCGTAGATCATTAGACATGAATCCAAAGATGAAGTGAGAAATAAAGAATAGCATTACAGTGTAACAAAGAGTTTGAGAGTAAGTATTATATACTTTTCAAATAATTTTTTTTTAGGAATAGCAAAAAATAAAATGAATAGATTCTCTATTTTATACTACATATCTGATTTTGACATCAATAAATAAAGTTCTTTTTAGAATTTGAATTGTATAATGTGTAAATAGAAAATAGTTTTTAAATTTGACGTAATTCGAATTCATCATTGTGTTTGACTCTAATAAATCAACAAATAGCAAATGGGGGATCAAAATGGATCGTGACTCCTCACGAATTTAACTGTTTGAATTACAGTGAGTGTTCGTTCATATTGTACTATTCGTCGGATCTTATCCATTGTTATAATTATTTTCTAACTCGAATAAATCATGAATTTTTCTAGCCCAATATTAAAGATCTATTTGAAAACTTACAGCATCTTACCAAATAAAGGCTAAGAGAAAAAATAGAAGATGTATTATCGGTATAACATCTACAATTAGATTTAAAAAATTATAGGCCTCGGGTAATTTGGCGAATAAAAAACTACACTAATGAATGAAAGAATTAAGACAGATATGCATTAAATTAAAACTATTAAGCATAAAAAATCTTTTTTTTGAGATAATTGTATTTTGATTGAGTTATTAATATCTTATTGATATAAGATTAAAAAAAAAAAACAAGAAGAAAAAGTAAGGTAGACAAGAAAACAATACAATAATAGATGAATTTAACTTTCAATATCTGTCATTAGATTTATTTAAATTAATGTCATAAATTGTAAAGTTTAGATTTAAGTCAAAATATTATCATTCTTTAAACACCCCTAAATATTCCCCAATAGGAAAGTGGTTCCTACAATTGGCATCAGAACGAGGTTGAAAAGTGTTCTCAACCATTCTCGTTTTCATTTAAAGTTACAATTTTATTTCTTTATATGAGATATAAATAATTATATGCATGTTTAGATGAGTAGGCACAAAATAATATTCATGAGATGAATGATTATTATTGATTCATGTGATGAATGGTTTTTTACATTGATCTTAAATTTTTTCGGTTCCTATTTTTATGTTAGTTTTGGTTTTGGGATGTAAGGCCATAAGGCCAATTTTTATAAATGTTGTAATTTAATTTTCATATGTAAAAATTCATTTTTTTTTGTAATTTGGAACACCAAAATCTCAAAAGGAGCCAACACCACCATGGAGCAAGATTTGAAGACCAATAGATGCCTTGGGAATTTTACGTACTAATTAGATTAGTATAGGAAAAATAAGATCCCGGTCAATGTAAAATTATTTTTTATGTTGTATGTATGTTTAATTCGAAATGTTTGAATAACATATCGTATAGCTTAGGGTGTCTGCTCTTGAATTTTCACATGTCATAATATATTTTGCATACATGGATATTCTAGACATAAAATATTATTTTATGTAATTTAAAATGGTTAAATTGGAATATATTATGCATGAAAATTGATTAATTAGATAAATTGGTTTAATGGTTTAAAATTGGAAATTCAAAAATAATGGGCTTAATAAGTGCATCATGAATTTATTGATACATAGGTTGGAAACCTGGAAGTAAATTCCATATCCAATTCTGAATGGACGGTAGTGTAGTCTACACTCGGGATACAACTCCACGTACCATTGGATTTTATAACGCGCTTAGATTAATTAAATGGTTTAATTAAAATTTTGTCCCCGCTGGAATTTTAATTTTTAAACTTGATAGTGTTCCAATATTTTAAGAGTTAAAATATTAGAAGGTCACTAAAACTAGCTTAATTAAATTAGTTTAATTGAGTAAAATGATTAGTAGAGACTAATATATATTAGTGAGTTAAATTTTAAGAGTTAAAATTGGTAAAGTCACAAATAATACACTAGTGTAAATAAGAGTTATGTTTTAGCCGTCATAAATTATTCACACTAGTAAATTAAAATATTAGATATTTTAAAATAAAAACCTTAAATTTAAAATAGTGAGTGGGAGAGGGATATACGATAATATATCCCGCAATCTCCGGTGTTAGTCTGAAAATGTGAGATTCAAAATGCGCCTCGAGACGGCTTTGTTTTCATCCCCCTACAGATGATGTCCATTGTGGGTTAATATCATGTTTGGATTCCGAGAGGATAGGGACTCTAGATGTATCTGGTGAGCTGACCTACCCTACGGTGGCACTTCACTAGTTAAGTCTAAGGGTTACGAAACAATGGGTCACTCACAAAGGAATGATTAAATGTTAATCAAAATTCCTTGATCAAATCAAACGGTGGTTGGTTAATATAGGAATAAGAGTTATTCTCGTATATATTAATCAATTTAGATTGTCACGATCTATCATGCAAATACTTGACCTACCCTACGGCTTCACTTATTTGTGGGATGATAGATTTTCGTGGCATAGTAATTCTCTTAGGTTTCTAATTCATTATTCATGGTTCATGCATCATGTTTAATTTTATGCCTAAATATTTGATAATTTTAATATGTGATGAATGAATATAAATGCATGTTTACTTTATTTTATTCCAGCCATGATTTCTCCTATAATTTCCATTCTCTATAACGATAAATTAACGGGAGAAAATTATGTCAAATGAAAAAGTAACATGAACGCTATCCTGGTCTGTGAAGACCTATAGTTTGTCCTGACAGAGAAGTGTCCTCCCGAGCCGGCCAAATACTTTGGCCAAGCTGTACGCGATGCCTATCAAAAATGGGTAACGGCTAATGAAAAGGCCCTCTGCTATTTGCTAGCAGGGATGTCCGACGTTTTTGCTGCAAAACATGAGCATATGACTACAACATCTCAGATGATGGAGTCATTACAGGGCATATCCGGGCAACCTTCGGAGCGGCAACAACATGAGGCCATGGTCTCAGCAACCGCTAGGATGAAGGAATAGACATCAGTCCGAAAGCACATCTTAAG
Source organism: Zanthoxylum bungeanum (assembly GCA_019454045.1). Classification (NCBI taxonomy): domain Eukaryota; kingdom Viridiplantae; phylum Streptophyta; class Magnoliopsida; order Sapindales; family Rutaceae; genus Zanthoxylum; species Zanthoxylum bungeanum. The sequence continues at coordinate 24,855 of SKCR01010587.1, read as the reverse complement.
GATGATGAACTATCTCAATACGGTCGAAACTCATGGAGCTCGTATTGACGAGCGGAGCCAGGTGACCATGATCATGGAAACTCTTCTGAAGAGTTTTCTGCAGTTCAAAAGCAACTATTCTATGAACAAGTTATCTTTTACTTTGACCCAACTGCTGAATGAGCTCACCCATTATGAGTCCAATGTTGGTGGATCCTCGTAAGCCCAAAGGAGAGGAAAATATTGTTGAATCTTCTAGATCTGCCAAGAAGAAGAAGAAATACACTGGGAAGGCACAGGCAAAGCCTATGACGAAGAAGAACAAGACAGGCTCCAAGGATGCCAAGCCTAAGGGAAAGTGTTTCCACTGTAATAAGGACAAGCATTAGAAAATGAACTATCATAAATATCTTGTTGAGCTGAAAGAGAAGAAGGCTACAGGTCAATATGATTTACTTGTTATCGAATCTCTTTTAGTGGAGGATGATAAATCCGCATGGATTGTTGATTCTGGAGCCACTAACCATGTTTGTTCTTCTTTGCAGCTACTTGACTCATGGAGGGACTTTGCTAAAGGTGACTACACCATGGGGGTCGGGACAATGGATGTCATTTCAGCAAGGGCAATGAGAGTTTCCAGTCTATGTTTTTAAAATAATAATTATTTAAATTTGGATAATGTGTTATTTATTCCTAATTTTCACGGGAATTTGATTTCTATTTCCAAATTTTTGGATGATGGCTTTTCGGTTTCTTTTAATAGTAATTTGGTTATTATTGGTAGAAATGGATTAACCAATGCACAGGAAACTCAGAAAATAATTCATATGTGTTATGACCGTTAACACATAGTTCACTGCTCAATACTGAAATGTTTAAGGTTGAAAAACCTAAAATAAAACGGTAAAAGATTTCTCACGATGACACATATATATGGCATCTTAGCCTTGATCAGATAGATAGGTTGATAAAGAACGGGGCTTTAAACTAGTTAAAGCTTAGAATATTACCAATCTACGAATTTTGTCTAGAAGGAAAGATGACCAAAAGATATTTTACTGGAAAAGGTATAAGAGTCAATAAACCACTTGAGCTAATACATTCGGACATTTACGGACCGGTGAATATAAATCCCGAGGTGGTTATGAATACTTCATCACATTTATTAATGATTATTCAAGATATGAGTATGTTTACCTAATGCAGCACAAGGCAGTTACTTTTGAAAAGTTCAAAAAGTATCGTGCTGAAGTTGAGAACCAATTAAGTAAGGCAATCAAAACTCTACGATCGGATCATGAAGGAGAATACATTGATAGAGACTTCGAGGAATTCTTAGTTGAGCATGGGATAGTATCCCAACTCATAGCACCTGGAATACCATAACAAAATGGTGTTGCAGAGAGGAGAAATTGGACCCTACTAGACATGATAAGATATATTTTTAGTTATAGTTCATTGCCTAGTTCGTTCTTGGAGTCTGCATTGCAAACAACAATGTATATCATTAATGTAGTTCCATCTAAGGCTGTTCCTAAGACTCCCTTAGAGTTGTGGAGTAGTCGTAAAGCTAGTTTATGATATTTTCGCATATGGGGGTGTCCAGCACATGTGCTGAAGAATAAGGCTACTAAGTTGGAGCCATGTTCATAGGTGTGTCTATTTATAGGCTATCCTAAGGAGACTATGGGTGGTTTTTCTATAGCCCTGAAGATAACAAAGTGTTTGTATCGATAAACGCTATGTTTTTAGAGGAGGATTATATGAGGGAGTTCAAACCAAGAAGTAAGGTGATACTCGAGGAGTTACTTGTTGGTTCGACCAGTACGCCATCATCAACAATAGTTGACAAACACATAGTACCTTCGACATCTGAGCGTCAGATGTAAGTTTTTCAGAATGATCTACCACATAGAAGCAGTGGAGGGTTGTACGACAACCTGATCGCTATCTAGGAGTTGGAGAGGTACAAGTCGTCGCTTCCAGCGATGGTGTAGATGATCCATTGACCTATTATAATGCAATGGATGATTCTGATAAAGAGGATTGGCTCAAAGCCATGAACCTCAAGATGGAGTCTATGTACTCCAACTCAGTCTAAGAACTTGTAGACCACCCTGATGAGGTAAAACCCATAGGTTGCAAATGGATCTACAAGAGAAATAGGGGAGCAGATGAGAAGGTACAAACCTTTAAGGCTAGGCTAGTGGCCAAGGGTTATACCCAGAAAAAGAGAGTTGACTATGAGGAAACTTTCTCGCCAGTAACCATGCTAAAATCCATCCTCACTCTTCTGTCCATTGCCACATATTATGACTATGAGATTTGGAAATGGACGTCAAGACTGCATTCTTGAATGGAAATCTTGATGAGTAGATCTATTAGGTACAACCAGAGGGGTTCATAGCCCAAGGTCAAAAGCAAAAGGTTTACAAGCTACAAAGGTCTATTTATCGAATCAAGCAAGCATCTCGATCTTGGAACATAAGATTTGATATCACGATCAAGTCTTATGATTTTGAGAAGAATGTTGATGAGCCTTGTGTAAACAAGCGCGTCATTGACGGGAAAATGGTTTTTCTCATTTTATACGTCGATGATATTTTACTCATTGGAAATTATGTAAAGATATTATCGGACGTGAAAGCCTGACTAGCTAACCAATTCCAAATGAAAGATTTGGGAGAGGCCAATTATGTACTTGGGATCCAGATTCTTCAGGATCGCAAGAAAAGACTATTAGCTATGTCTCAGACATCCTATATCGATAAGATCCTTGTGCGATTTGGGATGCAGAATTCCAAGAAAGTCAATTTGCCTTATCGACATGAAATTTATTTGTCAAATGAACAGTCTCATAAAACACCTCAATGAGTTGAGGAAATGAGACATATCAGATATGTCTCAGTAGTTGGTAGTCTCATGTATGCTATGTTATGCACGAGACCGTACATCTACTTTGCGATGGGAGTAGTTAGTAGGTTTCAGTCTAACCTAGTATTGGATCATTGGGTGGCTGTGAAACATATTCTCGAGTATTTTAAGAGAACGGGAAATTATATGCTAGTATATTCTGGTGAGGATATGATCCTCAGAGGATATACGGACTCTGATTTTCAAAAATATATCGGTTCTAGGAAATCAACATCTGGATCAGTGTTTTCCTTGTGTGGTGGGGTCCATTATGTGGAGGAGTATAAAGTAATCTTGTATTGATGACTCCACAATAGAGGATGAGTATGGAGCAACTTACGAAGCAGCTAAGGAAGCAGTCTGACTCTGGAAGTTATTGAGAGATCAAGAAGTTGTTCCAGATATGGATAAATCACTCACACTTTATTACGATAATAGTGGTGCAGTGGCGAATTCCAAAGAACCAAGAAGCCACAAGAGGGGAAAGCATATAGAGAGAAAATATCATCTCATCAGGGAGATAATACAAAGAGGAGACGTTTTTGTTATGAAGATTGCATCCGCAGAGGACCTAGCTGATCTGTTTACAAAGACCTTGTCGGCTAAAGTGTTTGAAGGTCACCTAAATGGTCTAGGATTACGTGACATGTCCCATTTTCTCTAGTGTAAATGGGAGATTGTTGGGATATATGCCTTAGAGCTTCATGTAAAGTAAACAGAATAATATTTTATGAAATAAAAAGATGCATTATTCATTTATCAAAGTGTTTGTTTAATATCGCATATTTTAAATTATCTTGTTTACCCTAGATTACTCATGTGCCTTCAGACATAGTGTATGGGTGTCATACACAAGAGAATTTAAGTCTAGAGTTAGTAATCTAAAATAGTCTATAGAGAGCAAACAAAACGGGTACTTTGTTTGCAGTTTATCTATAGTTGCGGTCCATTCTATAAATGTATGGCGACGTTGATCCAGGATCGTCCATGTGGAGACATGAGAATTGAGGCACCTTATATAATGTGATCATATAAGACTGGACCTAGATAGAAATGAGTTTCTTATAATATTCGTTAAATAAAGAAATTCACTCCAATCTGCTAGATGGTCATATATGGATTGATCTTAATCCTGAGTGTACTACAAACTCCTGCATGGCAGGCTATGTCCATTTATTGACAAAGTTGAAGTTGGTGTAGCAATCCCGATCAATAGCTACATACTTTGGGGACATGGTTTGGTGTGTAGCTATGGACGTTTACATAGATAGAGAATTCACTCCTTCTTGTGAGAAGTATAAGATTATCTTCCTTAAGGGTTTATTCGGTACTTGAACGCTTTCAAGTCTTTCTATTACGAATAGAAAAATTAATATTCATAATGGTTATGAATAAATTATTCATTATAAAATCAATGGTACTTAAGGTAAAAATAATTAGAGGGGCATAACGAACATTATGACTCGACTCAAATTATGAGATACTCGTGAACGTCCAATCCGTATGTAATGACTATATCGATTGACACCGACGTGGTTCAGCTTATATTATCTATTTACGGCAATGAGAGTGCAACTTCGTGTTTTTAATGAAATACATGAAGTTAATTATTTGGAATATTTAATGAAGAGTTTAATTAATATTCCGGGATTATTATAGCTCAGAACCATAGGTCCATTTGGTCCCCGTGCTAGCTTAATATATTGTAGCAGATTAAATATAATTGGATTGTCCAATTATATATTCACACACACACACATATTATTAATATGATTAATAATAAATTTTGTCACACTTGAAACTATATATTAATTTTAATATATGGTTTTATAATAAATGATTATATGATAATTATTTATTATAAGTTAATAAATTATATATTATAATTTATAATTTAATAAGGATTTATTTTGAGTTTCCAAAAATAGGTTTTTGGAAACTTTTGGTTGGTTTTGGTAGTTACACTTTTTAAAAGGTGATACCATTTTCAATTTTGTAACATCTAATGCCATTATGGAAAGTAAATTTTATGTTACAAAATTTTGAAAAATCCGTTAGGGCTGGCCGAAACTTTGAAAAGAGGAGGGGAAGAGTTTGTTTTATTTTGGAAATAAAAAATCCTAGGTATATAAAGAAAATTAGATTTTTTTTTCCTAACCTATCTCATTCTAACCCTAGCCACCCTTTCTTGTTCTTAGAATTATCTCAGGTGTTGAAAAAAGAAAAAAAGGAAGAACAAGAAAACCAAAAGCAAAAAACCTTGTGTGACACTTTGATCTCTAAAGTGTCTAGAGACAAGTTTGTGAGTATAGTCCACTCTATTTTTTCTTGGTAACGAGATATATCACGAAATGCTATTTGGTGTTGAACTAAATACATCATCCTCTCCTCTTAAAACACCACACGGCAATGAGCAATTTTCTGCTCACTGCCGCACATCGCCTTGTGTAACGGGGCTCGATTCGATTTGTTTTTTATCCAGAAATATTGGGGAATATTTAGGTGGGGTTTTTAAGATTGTATTTGGTCTATTTTTAATTGAAAAATAAGACCAAAAATTCAGTGGGTGTTCACGCAAATAAGGGCTGATTTGGGCAGTGAGCTGGGCGCATTTTGGGTCCAAAATAGTCCAGATTTACACCGATGTTCGAGTGCTGAAATTTTGTTCAAAACAGAAGCAAAATTTCGGTGGAAGAGCTAGTAACATTCGGCCATAAGAAGGAAAGGGCATAAAAAAATTTTCAAGTCCAATCCCGAGTGCCTAATGTGTTTCCGCTGCGCTTGGAAAGCGGTTCCTATAATAGGCTCTCCAAATTACAAGGAATGCTACAACTTAAAAATTTACATCGGAAATAAATTTACAACACTTTTAAAATTTTGGCCTTATGGTCTTACATTCCAAAACCAAAATTAACACAAAAATAAGAGCCGAAAAAATTAACGATCAATACAATACATTTATCACATGAATCTAAAACAAACATTCATCACATGAACATTAAAATATGCCTACTCATCACAACATACATACAAACAATTTATATATCATATAAATCATTATAAAATAGGACTTTTAATTTAAAAAATAAGGGTTAATAACACTTTTCAGCCTCGCTTTGATACCAATTGTAGGAAACGCTTTCCCTCATGCAGCAGAAGTGGTTTAGGCAATGGGATCGGCTTTGAAAAACTTTTCTGCCCTTTCTCTTGGATAATCGAAACTGACCAGCCCCTGGTTTGATGTTTTGCTTCTGTTTTTAATAATATTTCAGCCTCGGAATAGCCCTCGAACAGCAGCTCAGATCTGATCCGTTTTGCACCAAAAATGTGCGCATAACTCACCCAAATTAACCCCTAATTTACATATGATGTAGTAGTATTTCAGGTCTATTTTTTCTCACAAAAACAACCCCACAACACCCTTGAAATATCCCTTTATATTCCCCAATTTTTCTAGACAAAAATAACTATGAATGATCTTATGTGCTATGGCTCGTTACTAATAAAAGGAAGTGTGGGCTTCACTCACGAAACAAAATCTCTAAACTCTTTAGAGATTGAAACAAACTTTTGTCACACTAAAATTTTTATTTTCTCTTTTGTTCTTATTCTTTTTCTTTCAACACTTGAGAGAAAACAAGAACAATGGTGGCTAGGTTTATTCAAGAATGAATTAGGGTGAAAATATAACATCATTATCCTTTTATACTTAGGGTTTAATATTTCAAAATCAAAACAAAACCCTCAGTAAATTCATCTCATAAATTCGGCCACCCCATTTTTAAACACCTAATTTTTATAACAACCAACTTATTAATTGTCATCATAATGATAATTAATGTAATATTGAAAAGGTACAAATACCATTAATGTAATGTTGAATTTTTTCAAATCAAATTTTAAAATTCTTTATTACCATAAATCACATATTGAATAATTTAATATATACATTAAATTAAATGATTATCTTATAATCATTTATTTAATGAAAACCTTATATTAAATAAATTATAAAGTTACATACATGACAAAATATATTATTAATCTCATTAATCATATATATATATATATGAGTATATAATTACACTATCGAATTATATTTAATTTTCTATAGTATATCAAGCTAGCATATGGACCAAATGGACCTACGGTTCCGAGCTCCAATAATCCCGAAATATTAATTAAACTCTTTAATTAAATATTCTGAATTATAAACTTCAAGTTATTCCACTAAAAAACCAAAGCTGCATTCTCGTTGCCGTAGATGGATAATATATGCTGAACTACGTCGGTGTCCATCGATATAATCATTACATACGGATTGACCATTCACGGGTATCTCATAATTAGAGCAGAGTCATAATGTCCGTTATGCCCATCTAATTATTTTTAACTTAAGTACCATTGATTCTATAATGAACGATTTATTCATAACTATTATGAATATTAATCTTTCTATTCGCAATAGAAAGACTTGAGCGCTCTAATCGTTCAAGTACTGAATCAACTCTTAAGGAAGATACTCATTTACTTCTCACAAGTATGAGTGAACTCAATGTCTATGTAAAACGTCATCAGCTACTCACCAAACCATGTCCCCAAAGTACGTAGCTATTGGTCGGGATTGCTACACCAACCTCACCTTTGTAAATCAAAGACATAGCTTGCCAGAGAGGAGTTCACATTACACTCAGGATTCAGATCAATCCATATATGACCATCTAGTATATTGAAATGAATTTCTTTATTTAACGGATATTATAAGAAATTCATTTCTATCTGGGTCCAGTCGTATATGACATCATAAAAGGTGCCCTCATTCTCATGTCACCACATGGACAATCCCGTATCAAGGTCGCCATATAATTTTGAAATGGACCTCAGCTATATAGATAAGCCAAAAATAAAGTACCTTTTTTGTTTGCTCTCTATGGACTATTTTAGATTACTAACTTCAGACCTAAACCCTCTTGTGTATGACACTCATACACTAAGTCTGAATGCATATGAGTAATCAAGGGTAAACAGGATAATTTACGATATGTGATTTAAATCAAACATTTTGATAAATGAATAATGCATCTTTTATTTCATAATAAATAACTATGTTTACATTACATGAAGCTCTATGGCATATATCCCAACACCAGGGCCGTGGCATAGTTTGGTATCTCATGGATTCTAAGGTGTGACCAAAATCGTCCAAACTTTAGTGCGCCATTCAGACTATCCAGCACATAAAATGACTCATATATTAAGATCATTAATACCAAATTATGGTATTGGTCCAAAAACGTTTTTAGCGGCTCATCATTCTGCTACATTATCGTCCTCAATGGCCCTATCAACTCCTCTGAAATGTCGTATAAAGGACCTCCATAGCTGCGAAAAGTAGTTAATACTCAACGGTGTCGGATTTCTGAACTATAAAATAGTGGGTCCTCCCAAGGTCAAAGGGAATGGCTTACAAATCGCCTCACCCACTATACCATGAATCTACATCAACAACATAAACTTCTTCACATGTGACTTTATGTCAACATTACCCTTGTACACGTTGATTGTGGGCATGGAAAATATCCTTGGGAACACCGCATACAGGACCTCCTGGGTGTAAAGAGACTTCACCTTTAAATCCTGGTATTCTCGTGCACCACCCCGCGCACCATTCTCCCATATTTTCATTTCCTAGTGGAACCAGTCCCTCCAATAGTTCTCGGAGCTCTCTCTTCTTCTGCTTGAGACTTCCTCACAGACTTCTCCCCGACTGCAATGCCTCTTTATATAATAGAAGTGGGATTTACCTCTATGCCTATGACGTCGACGAGGATGACACTGTCGAACTCGGAGATCGTAGAGAGTACGGATAGCCCTACGAAGGGAGAAATCGAGAATAAAAAAGTCATCACCCAATATAAGGCACTAAGAATGATTTTAAGCCGCACTACATCCCTCATAAAAAAAAATTTGGACACTTAATGTCCGGTCGGACTTAGTGTAAGTTTGGCCGGATACTCTGTGAGAAACAAATAGGCAACAATACATAATAATATGGCATGCTTAAAATCAGTAACTAAAGCACATACCCATGTAATAACAACGATAATAAAGACACGGTAAATATTCATGCATAATGATTAAAACGACGGTAATAACCACGATAGTAAAAGAATAGTAACGACGACATAATGATAAAATGCATATTCTCTCGGCCTAGCTTTAGAGAAGCATGACCGAACGTTCTAACTACGTGACAGACATGTGTTCATAGATATGCACGTCTGGCTGGACGTGTGGCATTTCCAGCCGGAGATACTGTGTGAGAAAATAGAAACTAAAGAATAGTGCACTCACATCGTATCTTTGTTTATATGGTGGTTCTGAATGAGCATCTGAAGTCTGGGTTGTTGCTGGATTCACACCTAGAATGGAAGAAACTCTAAGGATCATAGGGTATTTTCTCACTTTCTCTCTTAATGGTTTTAGGATGTCACTGTTTCAGAATTTTAATCAGTGTTTTTAGATGATCCCTTATTGTGAATAGGTGAACCTTTTTTTTTAGTGTGGGGAGGAATTTTGGGAAATGAAAATGAGATAGAATATCCTTCCTCTCTCGTCTTTGTCTAAAACAATCGTTAAGTTATGTCAATTACATATCGATTTATGTCCGGAGGGATGTATTTTTTGAAAACTATGTTCATCCGAGTTTATATTTTGAAATACAAGTCTGGCCGGCCATAAATTAGTCTGTGATTCCAGCTGTTTGAATTATGCATGTGCGCTCACAACCTTGATACATGTCTGGTCAGATACTTACTTTGATTTGCATATCCAGCTAACAATAATCAGATCTCTTGATTTTGGTAATTGACAAACTACATATTCAATGACAATTGTTATTTGTTCGGTCGAATTTAAGGTTTTCAAGGTATATCCGGTCAGATTTTCTAGTTAGAGAGAAGGTATGCCAGACATGGGTGATGTCCGGCTAGTTTTTAGCTATATTTTCTGGATTCCCTGGAGTTTCTTTCCTTCATGGCACTCATCTTGTAATTTCTCCAATTTTCATAGGGTGGCCCCATAAGAGACTTATCATTCGGCTATACACAAAAATACAATATCTACACTTTTTTCTCGTGGAGCTCTTCATTGTTGTTCCTTGTAACGACCCGAGTCAGGCTCTCTGAAATAAGAGGTGCTGTTAGATGACTCGGGTTTTCGCCTGTTATCACACCTTTCTTGAGACCCGTCTGATGATGCCTCGCTGGCTACAACTACCGATCTCACCTATGTGAATTTCCTTCTCCTGACCTCAATCTCATTTTCCTCACCAACCACTTTTGTTCTCATTGTAATCTCCCATCGTCTTCTGCCGGGATCGTGGGAGTTTGCTCTCCCGACCTCTTCTCCAGCATCTTAATTCTATCCATCATTGTCTCCATGAAGGTTTTGGTAACCTCTCTCTCCTTTTGGGCTTTCTCTTATTCCTAGCATAAGCTTTCTTCCAACTTCCGCACCCACTCTTTTGTTGATGCACCACCAGCTATGTGGTCTCCATATCCTACCATTACTTTATCATGTTTATTGCTTTTTGTATCGTATCCTCACATACGAAGCCAACTGTTGACAACTGTTTTTCGTTCCAAGGGTAAAATTGGGAATTACCCCTCGAACAAATCTCTCTCAACTGTGAATTTATGTGGTTATAGGAATCGCACAAACTTGCAAGAGACTGTCAACCACACAGAGATAATGATTTAACATGGTTCGGCGGAGAGTGACTCCAACCTACATCCACGGGAGAAAGGGAAATGATTTATTACCTCAAGATAAATACCAACCCAAGTTGAAAACAAGGGAATGTCAAATTTACAATTGAAATAACCCATCGGGATATGATTGCCCAACCTACTTCTCACAATATTGTTAGGTCCACGATTTACTTTCTCTCTATATCAGTAACTTTTCTTAATACTCTTGCTCTCAAATTATAATTTTCTCTTTCTCAAAGTTATTAGCTAAAAGAACCAACCTCCTCTATAATGACTTCTACCCCATTATATTGTTGGATAATTATGACCCATAGCATCACTATTTGTACAGAACATGATGTTGTTGTACAAATTAACTATGTGACAAAGGAAATTGATCTTTTATCATTTGTAATTGGATTACCTAGATATATAAATGATAAAAGTCCATATGATTAGTATCGGATTAATAAGATATGAGACAATATTAACCCACGTAAGGTTTAATCATTAAATATTCATAGTCGTAGTATTATCGAGACTGGACATCGATAATGCGGAATAGGCTAGTATTACACTTGTGCGTGTTATAGAAGCGTAACGACATAGTTCTTATATATTTGGGTATTGGATACTCATGCAAGTGTAATGGGAGGTTCTGTTTACCAATGGTATGGAAACAGCTTCGCTCTGGATAGACCCATCGAAATCTCATTGGTAGTATGACTATGTGTCTATGGGAGTCCGAATCAGGGTATGTGTATTTGGTCTTAACCTGAGACTTGCATCGCTAATACTTGCGACAATCAGTATTCTTTGGTTTTGGTCGTCCGGGGCTTTAACAGGTTCTGTGTACACATCTGCTGGGTATACTGAGAATCGTAGTGTATTGGGTGTGATGTCAAGATGGAAGTATCACTTCAGTCATATGGAGATGATGATCACGCAAGATACGAAACTGGTACTCTTATATGCTGCAGCTATCGGGATAATATGACAAAGTCATGATTGTCTGATTATAGAGACTAGTTACCAGAGATCCGATATATACTTCGTACGGGGCAGACACAATTCAGTCCTAGGCCTAGCATGTGACATTCGATATTGGATCGTAATACGCAATACTACGTATATTACGCCTGACAAAGATGATATATTCCTTTAAAGAATATTTCTGGAGAATTGGGTAGGCACGGTGCTTTGCTAGAAGTCAACCATGTCTTGTAAATCGATAGGAAAGTGGTACCGGGTACGCACATATTCGGATAGTCCGATAACCGTATTTACTGCCAACATATCCAGGGATCTCTTGGTCGTCTCCCAAAGATTCACCGATGAGATTTGACTCGAACAGAAAAATTAATCTGGGATTAATTATGAGAGAGAAAATTAATCTGGGATTAATTATGAGAGAGAAAATTAATCTGGGATTAATCACAGCAATAATTAATCTGGGAATTAATTATCAAGAGAAAGAATTAATCTGAGATTAATTGCGTCGAGAATTTATCTGGGATTAAATTCGTTGAGAAGAGAGAATGCGATTAATTTGGAATTAATCGGCATAATAAATTTAATAGTGAAATTAGATTTTACTATTTAATTTATTTAATTGGGCTAAAATAATATATTAAATATATTAAATGAAATCAGATTTCAATGCGGAATTAAAATTAGATTTTAATTCGCGCGAAAGAATTTATTTAGAATTAATTCGCAAGCGACTTTCATAATAATATTGCGAGACATTATTATTTAATTAAATTGGATTTAATTAAGTCGCAACAGAAAATTCGTTAATTCGGAATTAAACGAAATCGGGCCCGAGCGAAGTTGCGTGTTAAGTCAGCCGACTTAACAACACACAAACTTAATATATATTAATTTGTTGACTTTGGAAGTGCACACAAGTAACTATTCACAGCTTTTTCTTTTCTCTCTTCTCCCTCAATGCCGAGCTTTCTTCCTCTTCTCCATGGATTTTACTTGCAAAATTCAAGTATGCTAGCACATTAAGGAGTCAAATGAGGTGATAGGGAGACTCACCCAAGTGTTGGAATCAACATAAAAAGCTTGGAGCTTCATCTACAACAAAGAAAAGTCTTGAAATCTCATCCAAGCATTGTGAGTATTTCTGCAACTCCTCTTCTTTATTCACACACAAATCACTCTTAGAGATCTTGACATATTCTAGGAACACTTACATATATAGGTTCTCAAATCCCCTTTACAACCGACCCTGACGTCACCCTACATCACTTAGTCATCATTACCCCATTATCCACCGCATCCACCAGCCCTTCTGACAACACTCAAGCAATATGCTCTGCCACTGCACCGGCCTATGGTGGCTGATTGGACTCACAACTTCATGTGAATCGTTTCTTTATTATTTCATCATTAGCCTTCTAGATGCGCTCATTTCCAGATATGACATATGTCATGCTGCTTTAACCTGGTCGGGTGTAGCTTCGTCAGAGCTCCTCGGTCCAGGTTCTTTATTTAGGGTGACCTCATTGGGTCGAGGTACCGAAATACACGGAACACCTCAATTAAAACTTAAAAAGTGGTCGGGTCGGGACCACCATCACTCCATCCTCCGAAACTCTCCTCGGCAGAGCATGTCAATGCACATCATGGTCGGGTCCCTCTTCCAATATTCCTCTTGCTATTGGGCCCTTGGATCTATCTAATCATCTTGGTCGGGTACTGCAAGTCTGCAATAAAGGTTCGGATCCTCAGGCCATAATCCTCATCGGGGTGAGTGCTGCAAAAAACCATCATCAACATATATATACGGTCTGGCATAGATAAAGTTCATGTAAACTTTATGTAAACCATTAGGTGTGGATTGAAACCTGATCGTGTGCGTATATATTGTGTGTTGGAGATTAAAACTTTCCTATAGACCGATCTGCATTCTGCAACGTCAGGTGAAATTTAAATTCGATCAGATGTATTTAATTCATTAAATAAGACTCAGACCAGTAATTCATTAAACGACGCCGTTTCTTTACGTATATCTATAATTAATGAAGTGACAAAACGACATATCCAAAACACCCAGCCTTGGATCCCCCACGTAACTCTGGTCAAACCTTAACTCAACCATAGTTATTGCCACCTAACTCCAGGATCTCTCCACGTGTCCTACCTCAACGGTCCAGATTCACTTCTCGCACTCCACAAACCGATTCATCCCCTATTTAATTCCTTCAAAACCCTAACGAATTCACTAACAATCACCAAATCAAAGTTCTTTTGCTCTAATCTTTTTTTCCATATACCAATCACAATGGCAAACCCGAAAGTATTCTTCGACATGACCGTCGGCGGTCAGCCGGCCGGTCGGATCGTGATAGAGCTCTTCGCCGATGTCACTCCCAAAACCGCCGAGAACTTCCGCGCCCTCTGCACCGGCGAGAAAGGCAAAGGCCGATCCGGCAAGCCGCTCCACTACAAAGGCTCGTCTTTCCACCGTGTGATCCCTGGATTCATGTGCCAGGGCGGAGATTTCACTGCTGGAAACGGAACCGGAGGAGAGTCAATCTACGGTGCCAAATTCGCCGACGAGAACTTCGCGTAGAAGCACACCGGCCCCGGAATCCTGTCCATGGCCAATGCGGGACCCGGAACGAATGGATCACAGTTCTTCATCTGTACGGCCAAGACCGAGTGGCTCGATGGGAAGCATGTGGTGTTCGGTCAAGTCGTTGAAGGGATAGACGTTGTGAAGGCTATTGAGAAAGTGGGGTCCAGCTCTGGCAGGACCGCTAAGTCCGTCGTCATCGCTGATTGCGGTCAATTGTCTTAGATCATGATCATAACGACCGTCTGATCGTGATGACTATGTTATCTATTATGTGGGTGTCTCTGTAGCATATTAATTTTTATTTTCCTGTCCGAGTTTCTCTGTTACTTGTGCTTGTGCTTATTTCTTACGGTCGGGTCGGGCTGGTGGTTCTTGGGGAACGCGTTCATGTCTTTCTATTAGCTGCCTTTCTAAATAAGATAGGGCTTTTGTTATCATCATCGCATGGCTTTTAATTTTTTTTTCCATGTGCGATTGTTAACTTGATGGATATTGGATAAGAAAAAATAAATTACGTGTTAACTAAAATAATGGGTGAATTAATTGTTCGCTGAGTAGAGACGAAGATAAGGAGGAGCTAAATAATGTGATAATTGTCATTTTGATGGTGACCCTGAAACATCTGGGCCGGGTAAAGCTTAAAAGAAAATCTTAAAACTCAAAAAAAAAAAAAATGGAGTCGAATCAACTATCAAGTGGAATGGAATATCTTTTGGAATGTGCTCTAGAAGTTTCGGGTTGGATGAAGATTTTTTTTTTTTTTTTTTTTTTGTGAGATGTAATGGTTATTTGGAATTTATGGGCCTGGGCCTAGACTGCACAGGAGTTTTCTTCCCATCTGAATCTTTTGACAACAAAACTTCTAATTACACTGTTTTTACAATTTATTTTCTAAAATACCCTCACATCTATTTCATGGCTCCACCTCTTCCTTCTTCCTTCCTCCTCCGGTCCTCCCCCCTAATCCTGTCTTTGTTAAGATTCCCAAAAAAACAAAAAATAATCCTTGATAAAATAAAAAACAATAATGGTTGAATAAAATTACCTTTAATCGAATCGTATCAAATCATTATAGGCGTTCAGTAATCTTTAAGGATCAAATTGACCTTTAAATCCTAAAACCAATATAAAATTTATTAGTATTTGTTTTGTTGATGGGAAAAATAGCACATAAGAAACAAAAAACACAAGAAAGGAATTTCCTGTTTATAAGGTGTCAGTACGAAATCATCAAGTCGGCATGAATAAAGTTCGGCTCGGTATAATGGGAGACAGATTTATAGGCCGATCAAATAGGCATAATAGATAAAATTGGCCGAGCTATTCTTCACCGACAGAAGGCTACAGAGAAAGTAAATATCATGACACCTCAAGATACGTGTCAAAACCCGAAGAAGCTCGTCAGACCATTATTTATGACAAGAGCATGCGGAAAGTAGTGAAAGTCAAAGAGAAATGATGGATGTCAGACGGTCAGAGCGCTTTCGGTGATGGCAGACATTGGAAAAATGGTTTACTCAATGCATGAAGTTCACTTGGAAGAAATCTACAAAAGGTAGGGAACAGTGACCGACTTTAGATTAGTATAAAATAGAAGAGAATTTGTGTATAGAAGGGGGAGAGGGGGGAGAGATGAGTCCCCGTGGCGATAGAAGAGAGAGAATTGGTTTTTTCTGTTGAAAGAAGAAAGAAGAGAGTATTTTCTTTTGTAATAAGTAGGAGAGAGGAAAGAGAAGAAGAAAACCATTTGTAAAGCATGAACAAAGTGCTCGGCTTAGCCCTGGCAGACCACATTCCGGTCGACCGAGCCCGTTTTTCTAATAAAATACCGCCTGTTTTGTGCCCGTTGACGTAGGCTGGATCACATCCGCCGAACCACGTTAGCTACCTGTGTAGATCTGCATGCTTTTCCATTTTTCATCAAGTTTGTCTTTGGTTTCTCCCATAACCAAACAAATTCACTGTTGGTGGAGGATCGTCGCGGGGTGAAATTCCCAGATAACCCTGGGACGAAAATCAGCCGCCAACATGTTTGCTTCTAAATTATTCAAACCAAACTCATTGTAAGCCTATCTCAATTCGGCCCAAGTCCAAGAAATCAAGGATCAATGTTAGTTCAAATTCTAGTGCCTCAAAATTAATCGTGTGTAGATTTCCTCAATAATTTCTTCGAACAAAAGCAAGACATAAGCAGCAGGAAGGCAATTGGAAGGACGACAATTGCAAGACATGAGGAGCAAGTGGAAGAATGGGTGCTTGCAAGACGTGATGATGGTTTCTGAGACGTGATATTTGCATGAACATGGAGGAGCAATTAAGATGAAGGATTATAAATACATGGACAACAATTCAAAGAGGGGCCACCACCATCTGATCCAAAAAATCAACATGTCATTTTTTTCATTAGTTTTTCTCTGTAGTTAAATTACATTCCAACTGTTCTTCTGTAGTAGTAACAATCTATTTTAATTCTAGTAAAATTTAGATTGAGTTTCTTTGTAATTCAATCTCTTCAAGTTTTTCCTCTGTAATTAAGATCATTTAATCATTTAAATTCAACAACTTACAACTTCTTTCTCTATACTTGAAATTTTAATTTCAGTAGAACTTCTTTTTCACTGTAGCTTTCAATTCTTTGTCTCTTATTAACATCATCATAAAATCTAATTGTTCATCCCTTTCGGACCTTAGAGAACCTATTAATTTTCACAATCGTTTCGATTAGAAATCAGTAATTCACGTTGAGGATCCGCTCCTCTAGCACGCCCAACAACACTAAATATTTTCAGAACCAACAATATTTAACTTGAATTTTATATTAAATATTGATGTTTTGAATCAAATTCAAAATTGAGTCATATCAAAGCTATTAGTGTTATGTTCCTTACCTAGTAATCTACAAGGTTTGAGTCCTAAGAAGTATTTGGTCCAGAAAGACAAAGTAGGATGAAGCCCTATAAATGAATAGACAGCCAATACTTGGCTTCCTCCAAGAGCCCAGCTACGTCCTGCCCTTTCTTTTAAGAGGAGATAGTCGAGATTTATGGTCCCTCCAAAGGTAAGGCTAAGCAACTAATGATATATAGTGGAGCATAAAAAGTTACTTGAAAAACTCTCTTGAACTTAGAAGAGAAGGCTTTTACGTCAGAAAACTGCCTTAAGGAGGAAATAGGAGATGCATGAGCCTGACGAGGGAACACCAAAATTTTACGGGAAATCTACCGATGATCAAGAATCACTAGAGAGCTCAGATGGAAGGATGAAAGAAGAGCTTGCAGAAAGTAGCTTCATGGTAGGAGGAATTCTTATTCTTGTTGATTCCACCACGAAAAGTCTGACTCAGCCATTAAACTTCCAGAAGGAAAATTTTCAAAAGGAATAGGAAGACAATACCACAGGATATGCAATAATTGCAAGTCCATCTCCTCTTTACTCGGAGGAAAGGGAGGAAAAGAAGCTTAGCTAGATTATTAAATAAGCGGGTCCAAAAAGAATAGTATTCTAATTTGTAATAAATCAAGCTCTTTCCATTTACCCGTTATATTTTCTTTATTTTTATTATATTTTGAGCACAGTGGCCATCTACATAGTTATGTCCTATATTTATTCATTTCTAAACTGTATGTGAAATTGGCCATAAAGGGCCAACATATGACTTGTTTTCTACATTTTTTTTTTTTAAAAAAAATGAAGATTCCTATGATATCCTCTAATTTTTAGGGGATTTTCCGCAATCTGTTGGCAACGACAGACCCAAGGTTTCTATGACTCATCGGTAATTTGTTGGAGCCACCAATCCAGACATGTCATTTATAAAGAAAGAGCAATGGCTCCTGAGAAATTCCAAAAAAAAAATATGAAAGAAGAAAGTGGCAGGAATAGCAGGCAAAGGGGCATTGCCACTCCTGAGATTATTATCCTATACCAGATACCCACGATTTCAATCCTCCTAACCCAAAGCCAGAAGTTATCCACCAAGCCTTTCAAGTCTAAAAGGTAGCAGGCTAATGGCCGCAATCTTGAATCATTCAAATATCCACAATCCCAAACCCATCCCAACAAGCATGCCCCAAATCAAAAATTTTCAAACCATAAATAAAAGACTTACTTGGCAAAAATTGGAAAAGCCCAAGATCCCAGACATCAAGCCCTATGGAGCAGAAAATGGAAGAGATATTAAAGCTGAGGGTGGAGCCATCGAACTTGATGGAACCATTATTGACTGAGAACGAGCAGTGTGTGTAGCAATTTCCAGTGGTGAAGCTCTCCTTTATGAAGCGATGCTTGTTGGTAAAGGTGCTGGTGAAGGATTTCTCCTTGGTGAAGCTACGCTTGCTATTAGAGAAACAACATGCCTTGGCTGTGAGTTCTTAGGTTGTTAGGGAGTGCATTGATGTTGCTATTGTTGGCAGAGCAAGTGCCAGTAGTGAGTCTATTGTCAGTGATGATGAAGCTGATGACATGTTTTCATGGCTAAGTAGGAAGAAACATCGACTGTGGTTAAAGGAGCAGGCATGCTCGGCAGTGGAGCAGCTAATAGTAGAACTCTTATTACTGAAGCTGAGCGAGTTATGCCATGATGGAAGGAGAAATCATGCTCACCAGCAAAACGCACGACATTGGTGGAACACGTAATGGAGAGGCTGCCATTGCTGGCGAAGGATGCCGCATTGATGAATGGTAGAAGGCACGAATTGCCTAGGAGCATGCGTAGGTGACTGCGATGATGAAGGGCCATGCTGGTTGTTACAATCCTAACCCTCAAGTCGTGCCATCGTCGCGGACGACAATGGATGAAGTGGGGGAGGATGTTACAATCTTAACCCTCAAGTTATGCCATCGTCGAGGACGACGATGAATGAAGTGGGGGAGAGTGTCACGGTCCTAGGATCAGACTAGGACGTGCAGTCACTTTACAAAGGAGCTCATGTTTCGGGACATCGGTTTAAGGTCGTTAAGGGTTATATGTACCCTTAATGTACCCTTGTACTGGTGAGTTTTCATCCGTGAGGCCTTATTCGGAAGTTTGCCTGGAGATTTAGAAACGTGCTCGCTTGCCGCTAGGAGCTGGCCTAGTTGTGCAGCGTTGTGAAGGAGCCTATATTTCGGAATGCCGGATTGAGCTTGCTCCAAGCCCTAAGTAACTCTTAGGGGTGGATGTACTGGGAAGTTCTCACCCGTGGGGTCCCGTTCTGAAGTTTGGCGGGAGATTTTGAGATACGCTAGCTTGCCGCTAGTCGTTAGCCTAATTTGGTGCATTGTGAAGGAGCTAACGACCCGGGGTGTCGAATCGAGTGGGACCAAGTTCCAAAGTGAATCTTATGGTCACTTGTACTGGGAAAATATCAGCCCCAGAGTTGGATTTCGAGATTTGCCGGGAGATTTTGGCAGTGTGCCCACTTTTGGGTCTTTTCCGCTAAAGTGGGGGTGTTGTGGAAACCCATCAAGACGAGCTCGTTTAGGGACGAGATTTTAACCCAAAGTCGCTTATATGGTGGCTTACTGAATGCCCGGAAGAGTTCCTGAAAACTCCTCTTAAGATAGATTTTAGAGGGGGGTGTGACAACTCAAGCGCTAGGTGTGTATACTGGTGAGACATGTGCAATGTCTTTAAAACCTCCTTAGGGGGGGAAGCCTAGGTGAACCTTGGGTGTGGCCAAGGGGGCTTCGGTGGTCTTGGGGCTTTAGCCGTGAACCCTCTCGCCCTTAGACAACGTTGGGACAATGATGGATTGTCGAGATTGAGTTGGCGGAAAAATGCCATATTTTATATCCGGTTGTGCTATTCGAGTACCGGGTCCCGGTGTTGAACGGGCCCGCTAGAGTATGCATTGAGATAGCTTGTGAGCTTTCATAAATCAATAAAATTACGGGTCTGTTCCCTCCCAACAATGAGAATTTGGGAGAGGAGGCTGGAGATAGGCTGACTTACACGGGACGGGACCGTGGTAAGTGCCGCACGAGCCCTTTTTCCGTTAAGGAAAAAGTTGGCCCGTGACAGTTGGTATCAGAGCCCTAGGTTGGGCAAGTGGAATGTCTACGGATGTGAGTAGATGTTATAGAGACGTTGTGAACATCGTTAGGCTAGTGTGAAGCCTCGGTAGAGAAACGGCTCGAGAGGAAGCCGGGAGAGTGCGTGTTGATGCACGTAGAGAAGTGAAAATCCCCAATTGAGATGGATGGATGTAAGACGATGTGAGAGCACTTGAGATGTGCTAGTTCATATGAGGTTGGCTCGGGTGAAGCCAAAATGTTCGGGAGAGACCCGAAATGGAGGTAAACTTGTCTACGAGAGACAAGCAAATGGTCTATACACCGTGAAGGTGTGAGACATATTTGGGATGTATAAGAAACATCACGAGAGTGCCGATGTGATATTGGCAAGAGTATATGCGTTCATGAGAACCCGATGTGGGGTTGGTTGAAGTTTTTGGGGTCCAAAAGAGGATGTGAGACCCTTTTCCCATGGCAGTTGAGTGCCAGGATGTGATAGAGAGTCGAGATGTGTAGTCCTCTTGTGTGAGGCAATGTCAAGGACCGAGTGTGAACCCGATGGTTCGTGTAAGTATTTTGGAAAGGTTTTATCGAGTAAAGCCTTCGTAAGACTATGAGAAATGAGTTGTTTGGATTCCTGTGATTAGGAATGCCATTAGCTTAAAGCTACGAGTAGCGAGTTGTGTGGATTCTCTATAGAGGGAATGCCCTCAACTCAGGCTACGAGTAACGAGTTGTGTGGATTCCCGTGAGTGGGATGCCAAACGAAAGTGTGATGGCTTGAGATAGGCCAAAGTAAAAGTGGGGGAGTGAGCCTGAAATGAGTCAGGTATCTCCAAAGATCCTTTATGGAATGTGATAACCATTGTGTTGGTTATGTAATGATTGTGTGGAGACCAAGGTTGAATTTTTGGTAACATAACGAGTTGCTCGTAAAGGTAGAGTGCCTTACGAGTTGGAGGTGCAATGAGTTGCACAAGGGTTGCATGAAAATTGCAATTGCGAGAGATGTGAGTGTGGTCCCGGAAGGGCCGAGGTGCTTGCATTTTGGAGAATGCATGTGACATAATGCGACTACGAGTAGTCGAAATGAGAGTGTATGTACGAGTTACACGGGTGATAGGCCAGATATGTGACTTTGGCTTTGGAGTGAGTTTGAGAACGATGATTGCTTCGAGGAAGTGATCTTATGTCGAATAAAGTTTCGTGATATGACCTTGTGAGTCAGCGTAGAATTGGCTAGAGTGCCAAAAGTGGGGTGGGAAACACCCAAGAAAATAGTACGAGTTGGCTTGGTGCCTAAGAGTACTAAGGTGAGAAGACCAAGAGTGGTCGTGGGAATGATAGAAGTTGGAAACAACTCTATCTGCGACAGTTGAGTATCGAGACAATTGAGAAGCTCATGACAGAGCAAGTGACCCAGAGTTAAGTGTGAGAACGAGATAGTTGCTAGTGATATGAGAGCAACTACGTGTGTCCAAGAGGGGTCTAGTGGGAAATTAGCTCCACCATAGGCTAATTGTGGATCGGATGTGTGTTCATCTTCGGGAAACCCGATGTGCTACGCCGAGCGCCTTGAATAACAGGTAGGAAGGGGGCCAGGGTGAAGTGAACAACCGATCTATTCATAATCAAAATGAACAAAAACCCTTTGTTTTTATCAAAACCCATTCACGTTTAAGTGTATGGAGCTTTTTGTAAGAAGTTACTGAATCAGAATTGAAAACTCGCATACAAAGCGTGTAGAAAGTAGTGACCGAAATCAGAAACACTCATGCACGAGAGTTTGTATGGAGTTGTGACTGAGACTGGACACGAAAACTAATACACAATCACGTGTGTGGAGTTGTTCCACATGTAATGATGGGGATTCCTAGAAGCTGTACGAATTGTGTGTTGGGTTGATAATCCAACCATGTGCGGGAACTTGTGCCTAGTGGCAGAGTTGAGCCATTATGTCAAAACAAAAACTCATGTACGGGAGTGTATATGATGTTTTGTGTTTAGATATTATGTGCCCAATTCTTTATAAAGTTGCATGATGTTACAAACGTGGACATGTAATTTCATTCGTTGAGATAAATGACACTGTCTGTGTTACGATGGGGATTCCAAGAAGATGTGAACATGTGTGGAATTGATAATCCTAACATGTACGAGAATAAAAGAGTTCCCAAACATGTATGGAGATAATATCAAACCCATATTGTGGTAAGTTACAGAAGTTGGAGATTTCGTCAAAAATGGTAAACCTGTGCCTAGTGCCGAAGTTGAGCCATTATATCAGAAACCAAGACTTATGTACGAAAAGCGTATATGATGTTGTTGTGTTTGGATATTGTGTGCCCATTTCGATATAGCATTGGATAATGTGGCTAACATAGACATGTGATTTCCATTCATTGACATATGAATGTGGTTTCAATGTCTTCCTTGTGAGCCCATAACCCACAGGTCCCAGGATCGAAAGAGATTCGTGACAGATACAACTTGAGTTGCCATCGTTGAGGACGACGATGGATGAAGTGGGGGAGGATGTTACAATCCTAACCCTCAAGTCGTGCCATCGTCGCGGACGACAATGGATGAAGTGGGGGAGGATGTTACAATCTTAACCCTCAAGTTATGCCATCGTCGAGGACGACGATGAATGAAGTGGGGGAGAGTGTCACGGTCCTAGGATCAGACTAGGACGTGCAGTCACTTTACAAAGGAGCTCATGTTTCGGGACATCGGTTTAAGGTCGTTAAGGGTTATATGTACCCTTCATGTACCCTTGTACTGGTGAGTTTCCATCCGTGAGGCCTTATTCGGAAGTTTGCCTGGAGATTTAGAAACGTGCTCGCTTGCCGCTAGGAGCTGGCCTAGTTGTGCAGCGTTGTGAAGGAGCCTATATTTCGGAATGCCGGATTGAGCTTGCTCCAAGCCCTAAGTAACTCTTAGGGGTGGATGTACTGGGAAGTTCTCACCCGTGGGGTCCCGTTCTGAAGTTTGGCGGGAGATTTTGAGATATGCTAAGCGTTGTCACTGTAACTGGGAAAAATAATCAGCCAGAGTTGGATTTCGAGATTTGCCGGGAGATTTTGGCAGTGTGCCCACTTTTGGGTCTTTTCCGCTAAAGTGGGGGTGTTGTGGAAACCCATCAAGACGAGCTCGTTTAGGGACGAGATTTTAACCCAAAGTCGCTTATATGGTGGCTTACTGAATGCCCGGAAGAGTTCCTGAAAACTCCTCTTAAGATAGATTTTAGAGGGGGGTGTGACAACTCAAGCGCTAGGTGTGTATACTGGTGAGACATGTGCAATGTCTTTAAAACCTCCTTAGGGGGGGAAGCCTAGGTGAACCTTGGGTGTGGCCAAGGGGGCTTCGGTGGTCTTGGGGCTTTAGCCGTGAACCCTCTCGCCCTTAGACAACGTTGGGACAATGATGGATTGTCGAGATTGAGTTGGCGGAAAAATGCCATATTTTATATCCGGTTGTGCTATTCGAGTACCGGGTCCCGGTGTTGAACGGGCCCGCTAGAGTATGCATTGAGATAGCTTGTGAGCTTTCATAAATCAATAAAATTACGGGTCTGTTCCCTCCCCAACAATGAGAATTGGGAGGAGGCTGGAGATAGGCTACTTACACGGGACGGGACCGTGGTAAGTGTTGTAATAAACACACAATAATAGAGGATAATTTGAGAGAAAACTCTTCTTTTATATATCTACAAGAATTACAAAGCTTACAACACAGCTTTACAAAAAACTCTCACCAATCACTCTCACTACTCTTTCACACATTTAGGGATGCTTAGGAATGAACTCAGAAGCTCCCTTTTATAATGCCAAACCGCGTGCTACAGTAACACGCGGTTTGGGGAGCTGTCAACAATTGCCAATGGTTGGCATGGCTGCAAAGATCAAATCATGCTTTCGGTGCATGATTTGATCATTTGCTGTCTTCAACAAATCTCCCCCTCGGTGAAGATTTGCTCCAAAATCTGAGCCGACCATTAATCATCCAAATCCGGATCCTCAAAGGATCCTCCCTGGCTGCATCTGATGACTGCCTACGTACCCTGAGTTGGGATCAAGCCAATCGTAGTTCTCTGAATCTCCCCACTCTGACTATGTGGAGAGTTTTGTCATCCCGGCTATGGCACGACAGATTTCAAGCTTCTCCTTCGGTAAAACCTTGGTGAACATATCGGCACCGTTGTCGGTGTGAATTTTCCTGAGTTCTAACAGCCTTGAGCTCAGGACGTCCCGTATCCAGTGATACCTCACATCGATATGTTTTGACCTCGAATGAAAGGTGGAATTTTTACCGAGATAGATAGCACTCTGGCTATCACAGTACAAAATATACTTCTCCTGCTTGAAACCCAATTCCTGGACGAATGTCTTCATCCACATCAATTCCTTGCAAGCTTCCGTCGCTGCAATGAATCCGCCTCTGTTGTAGAAAGTGCAACACATCTCTGCAACCTAGACTGCCATGCCACAGCTCCTCCTGAGAGAGTAATCAGATACCCCGAAGTAGACTTTCGGGTATCCACATCTCCTGCCATATCTGAATCGGTGTAGCCCATCAACACTGGTTTGTCGCTGCTTCCAAAACATAACCTCATCTTGGATGTGC